>JARJDT010007541.1:0-10538 GCA_030264655.1 Leptusa sp. GC000079
ATAAAAATTGATCGCATTAAAACATGCCATTTTGCCACAAATTTCGCAAAAATGTTTGTTGTTAATAAGTTATGGCACGAATTTTTGCTACTTGACTCATCTTAGGGTGGGCGCACACTCGTGCAGCAAAACTGTATTAAGCATAAACGTTTTTCCTTAAAACTTTTATCTTTTACAGTTACGTTTTTACAAGGCAAAAACGTTTACACTTTAAACATTTTCATACTTCATGGAAAAAAAACATTTTTAAAACTAAAAGCTCTTAAGAAATACGTTTTGCGTAAAACGTTTAAGAAATAAATGTTTTGGCTTAAATCTTTTAAGTTAACGCAACGTAACGTAATGTAAGCTTTAGTTTAATCTAAAACATTTTTACTTTACCCAAAAACCTACTTTATCGAAAAACATTATTATTTTAAAACTTAAAACGTTCTTGCTCGATGAAAAATAAACGTTTTTACTTAAATCTTTTTTAAACAAACCGTTTTTGTTTAATGTAAAAACACTTTTATTTTACCCAATTAAATTAAAGTCATGTTATTTCTTAAGGCCAAAAACGTTTAATCATACTTTACGCACAGTTTTTGTTTAATGTAAAAATGTTTTTGCTTAAAACATTTTTAAGCAGCAAAAACGGTTTGCTTAAAGTAAAGTCGTTTTTGCTTAAAACTGTGCTCGAACAGTGTGCGCCCACCTTTAGCCAACATTTTCGGGCCAATAAACAAACAAATTCCTTTATCATTTTCATTCATTAAATTCTCAAACTTTCACGTTGCCAAAATTTCCAAAGTTAAAAACATTCATTAAAATTGAACCGGTGAAAACTTGTTGTAGTTGCGGCAATACAAACGGACTTGAGCGTATTACCACAGCAACCCACAACAGAAACACAAATGCACACCAGCGGCATGGAGCAACCAAAGCCCTACGTGCGAATCATCGAACAACCAGCCTCGAAAGCCTTACGTTTTCGCTATCAATGCGAAGGACGCTCCGCAGGCTCAATACCTGGTATAAACTCCACCAGCGAGGTCAAAACCTACCCGGCGATACAAGTGGCCGGCTACAAAGGACCCGCCGTAGTCCTGGTGAGCTGTGTCACTAAAGACAAGCCCTACCGACCGCATCCCCATAACCTGGTAGGGCGGGAAGGATGCAATAAAGGCGTGTGCACACTTGAAATACCGCAGGATACAATGTCGATCACGTTTTCGAACCTGGGTATTCAATGCGTCAAAAAGAAGGATATCGGCGAACATTTAGATGAACGCAAAGCGTATAAAGTTGATCCTTTTGGCAGTAAGGAATTTTTAGTTGCTAAAGGATCAAATGACTGATGATTTGTTTCCAGCTGGTTTTCAACATAAAAACCAACCGACTTCGATTGACCTAAACGTGGTTCGTTTATGCTTTCAAGTCTACATACCAAATGTGGCCAAAGGTGATAAGAAATATTCGGTACCGCTGACACCAGTCGTGAGTGACCCCATCTATGATAAGAAAGCAATGTGTGATTTGACGATAGTCAAGTTATCCGATTGCGTGAGCACTGTTGACGGAGGACGAAAAGACATTATTTTATTATGTGAAAAGGTACTTAAGCCAACTTAACCCAAAACTTAACCTCATTCTAGGGATGCCGATTATTAATCGATTATTATAATAATCGATAATCAATTTTTATTTCAGATAATCGATTATTGTTTTAATAATCGGCATTTTTTGACCGCTAATAACCTCAAATATGACTTTCTAGGTGACAAAGGAAGACATTGAGGTGCGTTTCTACGAAGAACAAGAAGGACACATAATGTGGGAGGCAAAGGGCGACTTTCAGCCCTCTCAAGTGCACAAACAAACGGCGATATGGTTCCGCGCACCGCGTTACCGCACGCTCGACATCACCGAACCCGTTCGCGTGTGCATACAACTGCGGCGGCCGTCAGATGGCGCCACTTCGGAGCCGCTGCCCTTTGAAATGCTACCGCTGGATTCAGGTAGGCCTGCGTTCTGGGCGACGCGTCGCAACTTCAAGAAAACAAATTACGACCTCTTTAATGCGGCCCTGGCGACCGACGCCGAGTCGATCCGCAAACGGCAGTTGAATAATCTCGCGAATCTCGTCGCGAGTGTCGACGCAAAAAAGAACGAGCCCGAATACGGCGAGATTAAAAAATCCAAAATGTCCCCCAAAACTGACTCTAACCTCAAAACTAACTCTAACCTTAAAACTGACGCAAATAATCAACAAGAACCGGTTACAGATATTGATATGGCAATTGAAGACAGTATTGTTGAAATTGCTGATAACAATATTCACGAGGACAATAACAATGATTTAGTAGGTTTGGATGAAGAAGACGTGATCAGGGAAGTTGTTGAATTAGACGAGATTTATTCCGAGAACCAAAAACGTATTGCAATTATTGATCAGCAATTAGCTGTTACACCTGTGCAGCCTGAGACTGAGACAGTGACAGAACAGGAATCTTTCGACGATGCTAAAACGTATAGTAGTTTGCAGATGGCGTTCAGAAACCCAATGCAAATAATCGATATTGATATTGATCTAAACGACAAGTACGAAGACATTATTGTTAATCCAAACAGTCCTATCATTGATGTTGTTGACAATAATCCGCCAGAAAATGACTTGCAAACAAACGCACTGCCTGTATTCGACGAAGCGTTACCTCCTTTGCCACCCAAGCGCACGCGCAAACCCATCGAGACGGATATCGATGATCCTGGCACGGGGATTATCGAAATACTTCCGCTTACGACTCTTACGAGCCAGGAAGCAGTCGATGTCCTCTGCACGACATCAACCACACCGATTTCTTTATCGCGCACACACAGCTTACTGCTGTCAAGGTCGCAGAATGACCTCGCACCTGTCAAGCGCCTCCCTCCCAAGCCCACAAACACTGCGACGCTACCGAATCCGAAAAAACGCGGATTTTTTTCGAAGTTATTCGGCAAAAAACACGTCGACAGCGCGCCGCAATCCAAACGCAATTCACTCACAAATTCCACTTATTCGACCAACGCAAACACGAACACGAACGTTCACAAACTGCAGGTTTCTAATGTCAGTCTTAATCGAACTCCCAGTAATGCTTCGAATAAGTCAAATCTTAGCTATCGAATCCCGTTGAAAGACTCGAATACGGACCTGAATGACTTGAACTTGCATGCGCATGCGTCAAAAGACGCACTCCAAAACTTGAATATTCACAATAATAATTTAAGTGGGCGGTTTAATGAAGATGATGATTTTAATATGAATCTTGATCTGACTGAGGCGGAACATTACGCTTTGTACACGGCGATGGCGCCACATGCTACACAGAGCGAGTTTGATGAAATGTCCGCTTATTACGCGCCTGTCGAGGGCGGCAAATTGCTTTTGCAGGCTAACAATAATGCCAAGACATGATTTTTTCCATGTTTTCTTTTATGCGACCAATTTATTCATGTTAATTAATGATAATTAACGACATTGGGAGGCGGTTTGTTTTTGTTATTTATTGAAATTTTGATTGGATTTTTGATTTTAGGTTTTAAACGCAAACGAAAATTAGATTCGGAACCGAATGCGAATGCGAATATTAATTTAGTAAGACCTATACAGGAGCAGGTTGTCAATAGTAAGTTTGTTTTACACTTCTTCTACTCTTCTATGTTAATATTACCTATGTCGGCCAAGCTTACACTTCTTTATTACTTTACCAATTTCAATTTCGATTCCAATATTTGACGAAATTTCAATTATTAGAAATGAATATTAAATGTGAAATAAAAATTGGTTTTATGGTTCTTGGCGGTTAACAAAAGGTTATTCTTGGAAATCTATGGAAATATATTAGGCCTAATCTTGGGAATTTTGGTGGTGGTTAACCAAATTTGCATTTTGTCTAATGATATTTTCTATAGTTTAATGTTTGAAGCGGAAAGTGCATTAGAAATATAGAAATGTTTTTTTATAAACTCGATTACTCGAATACTAGTCATAAGAAACTAATGCGATATTTTTCAATGGTGCTATTTACATTACATACATGTTTATTAATGGAACTTTTACTATTTCTATGCGATTTGAGTTTACTAATACACTTACTTATTGGGTTATTAAATTTAATGTTATTTATTTATTCTATTGTAAATTGTATTGTTGACTGTGACGTTTTTCATTTGTTTCTATCTACGCTTGGAGCGCAATTAAATTTTAGGCAATTTCACTTTGCAATACGTAAATTAGTTTAATGGATTGGTTAAATGAAAATGACACTATTCACATAGTTAAAGTTAAATCTTATTGATGTTAATGATTTATTAATGATGGTTTTAATACATATTATCTATATCTATAGTTGTGTGCGGTTAAAGGTTTATGAATGAAGGAACTTTACCAGTTTTTCCGGAATGTTTTGTTTTCACTTTTATCTACTATGCAATTATAAATTCAATTGTAACATTACATATAATTATTTGCAAAGACTATTAAATGAAAGTTCAAATATTCAATAATTTGCACTTGTTTCTTCGTCATTAAATTTATTTCAAGCAGCATAATTTTAGCGGACGGATTGCAGATAAGGTACTTACTTACGAACAATTTTTTCACGTGTTTTTTGACTTAATAAGAGTTTTTTAGTTTTTTTGAGTATCTAAAATGATTGCGAATGATATTTTAAATTGTTTAATAATTGTTGACAATGTTTAGTAAGCTTTGGAATATTAATTTTAGTAATACAGCCTTTTTTTAATAAAATAAGCAGATTTGAAATCAACGTTATTTTACATATGAATGTTAATCAAGGGTGCCAATTGTACACGTAAAATGTTACTAGAATGCGATGGCGGGAAATTCAAATCTGCTCAATTTTAATGAAACACCGTGTATTAAATAACGAAAACAGATTTGTTAAAGTAACATTGATTATATTTTTGATTTTTCACGGCTTTTAGCTTACCAAATCTTAATCGTGAATAAATATTATGCTTGCTTGGTTTTTGGCAACTGCTTTCATGACAAATATTCCAATAAACAAAAATAAAAGATATTAAGTGATAATTTGTTATTTTTAGGGCAAACAACTTACAATATTAACAATAGACCATTAGACATAAAAGAAGAACCTTTAGGTGAGTTGAAACGTGTTAAAACAAGCATGAAACTCAATTTACCGCATGGGAAAAATTGAAACTAATATGTAAGAGGAGTTTTTCATTGTTTATAATCATTGTTTGCAGATGCTCAGCCATATGTGAGTCCCGCATATCTCGGCCACAGTCCAACGTACGGTAATCCATCAGTATCGCCAAGTTACTACCCGCCTGGACCGGTGGCAGGAGCCAATCTGCCAATCCCGCAGGACCCAAACTATCAATATTACCAAGCGCCGCAACATCAGCGCTTGCCGCAACTCAACGACCTGCAACCGGAGCCGCAATGGAACGTCCCACTGCAGGGACCCTCGCATCCGCGACAGCAGCAAATGCCCCAACAGAATATTGACAATACGCCGATGAGCATCGATTCGAATGGATTGAATCAGATTCTGAATCTCGACCCGCCGGCGCTGCTCGATTCGAACGACTTGGCGCAATACAACATCGATCCGAACATGCTGAGCGAGAATTTGTCGAACAGTTTGCTCATTTCGGACATGCCTAATCCGATGACGTCGGATAGTTTAAGCAAACTAGCTGCGTCTACTTATGATAATATGTTTAATACGCCTCAGCATTAGTTGCAAATGTTGCAATTGCAAAGACAAAGGAAACGAGTAGAAGATGGACTCATAACATACTCTGTTCTGTTCAAGTAACATAATTAAGTAGGTAAATTAAGAAGATAATTTAATGTTTTGTATTATTTTTTTAATGTTAAGTTAATGAATCAATATTCTAGATCAAACAATTAAGTCAAGATAGAAGGAAATAAGAAGTACATTTTAAAATTCTGTGATTTTATTTGAAAATGCAATGATAAAAATGATAATGATGCATGTAAATAACAAGATTTATTACAGTTATTATTAAATTGTTATATTTTATAGAACAACGTTTTTGTTGACTTATTACAAACCTCTTTTATTTTTCATTTTCCTTTTATGAAAAATATCAATGAAAACGCCTAAATTATATGAGGTAGTTTACGATAACGGTGGTTAATTTATATCGCGGATGTTTGAAAATTTATTTAATTTTCGACAAATACAACTCACCATTTTTAAGTCTTTGCTGGGAAAGAGTAAGAAAACGAGAGATGTTGTAGTTGTACAGGTGGCGCTTTAGACCGGAAATCACAAAAAGGATTGCTACTTTTTCCAAAAATCACAAGTACCTCTCAAGAGGTATCTTGATACTTTTTTTCAAAGATCACAAAATATCATACTAAATTGACTTATGAAATTGAATCAAATTGAATTTACGATTTGATCTTACGATAAGCATTTCCTCTGTGTTAATCAGACATGAACGGTGCATACAAAAATAATTTGAAACCGTAAACTGAGCAACCATAAGCAGAGCGACATCTAGCGAATAATGTGCTACAAATTATAAAAATTCTAACCAAAAGCAAAATGCAAAACATTTTAATAACATTCTGATATTGCGAAAATAAATGTTATGTTAACTGTTAAAACCCTTAAATATCGAAAACCCACTTAAAACAGTTAAACTATGGAAGTAGACGATATCCCACAAATTGATCCAAACGTTGATTACAATTTGGTAAGAAATCATTGTTGATTTTGTTGATGCTTGAAGAACTTGCACAATATTATTGCAGTCACATAAATAATGAAAATATCAATTAATTGCGCAGATTCAACCAATCCATCAAAAACGTACAATCGCTTTTGTAAATCACTTCCTGTTAAGTACAGTTTCATTTATGAATCAATTTGTTGAATCATGTGAATCAAGACTTATGAAATTCGAATACAAATTGCAAAAAATTGAAGCAACTTTATTAATATTAGAATCTCAAGTAAGTTTTATCCTTAAAATTATAACCAAAAATAATTATTTTTAATTTAAAAACAAATTACAATTGTTTAAAGTTGTCAAGTATTCCTGATCTTAATGATGTTGACGTGCAAAGCACTAAGAATATGAATTTAGTTGCTGTTGACTTGCCTGAAGTGCCTTTAAATGATATTGAGACAAATGAAGATGTGGTAGATGATCATACACAAAATGCAGAACAGTTAGATGATGATAATGAAAAAATAGAAAGGACTGAGAGCAAAAGAAAAGACGAAAAGGTACAAGAAGAAGGGACTAAAGCAAGTAGTGATCCCAGGTTTAGCAAGTTTTTCAAAATGTTACAATTTGGCGTTCCGGCACAGGCGGTAAGACTGAAAATGGACCTGGAAGGAATCAACCCCAAAATACTAGAGTAAGTTACATTTTTCTTATTTTTTAAAGAAATTTTCGCTTTCACAGCATTTTTTAAATTTGTTTGTTTAGTGAACCAAATGCTGTAATCCCATAGACATAGGAGATAAGTGAAACAAATTTATAATTATATTTTTTGCATTTATTGAATGTTGTTATAAATACAAATATGTTTATTATTCTATTTAACAAAACTTAGAATTGAATCATTTGTCCCTTGCGCTTCTTATCACCACCAAGTTCGAAATGTTTGCACCTCTTCAACGGAATCTGTTTGCGGTATTTGCAGTCAGAGCATTCCATACGCAATACGATCTTCTTGGTAGTTTTAGCCTAAAACAATCACATTATTGACTTTAATTCATTCAGTGTGCTTAACTCGTTTCTTGTTACCTTTTTACGGAAAATAGGTTTTGTCTGTCCACCAAAACCTTGCTGTTTGCGGTCGTAACGTCTTCTGCCTTGCGACGCGTGCCTTTCCTTGGACTTTTTGTATTGGGTCACCTTATGGGGCTTGTGCACTTTGCACTTTTTGCAGAAAGTGCGGCGCAATTTGGGCACGTTCACCTAAAAATCGGAAAAATCAACATTTGTGACATGACAGATTCACATAACCTCAATATGAAATCGAGGAAATTTCGATGAAAAGTGAAAAATATCAATGAAAACGCGGAAATTAAATCATGTAGTTTTCGATAACGGTGTTGATTATGTCGGTGGTTAGCTTATATCGCGGATGATTGAAGATTTATTTAATTTTCGACGAAAACAACTCACCATTTTTACGTCTTAGCTATGAAAGAGTAAGAAAAAGAGAGACGGAGATTGACTAGTTGTATAGGTGGCGCTTTAAACCGGAAACCGCGCGCTCAACGCGCAGTACCAAATAAATTTTATATTTTATTTGTTCAAATGGCTTTAACTTATGGCAATCTCCTAAAAAATATGAAATCATAAACAATTTACTTACTCTTTTGCATTTTATCACAATTATTTGTTGGTTATTGATTTATAATTTTTGTTTGAAAGTATTTTTCTTCAAAAAGCTATAAATCGGAAATTGTCAGCTATCATTGCATCAATTTTATTACAATTGTGTTCTACATACCAACAATAGCAACTATATTGATTTTAAGTAGCATTTAATGTCCATATTTGTTTAATTATCGTAAAAATTCCAATTACAATTTAAATTTGGCTTCATCTAAAGCGCCCCCTGACGACGGCATACTGGTAACGAGCTGTTAATCTCGCTTCGGCTCGGCCGATGCTCTCAAACCCCTCATATCCAACTTTCGGTAATTAATTTCTGCCAAAGTTATCACACGATCTTGACCAGAGTCACATCAAAAAATTTCCCTGATTGCGTAGATTCGTCCAGTGCCTTCAAACAATACAACATTTGCAACTGGCAGAAAGCCGGTTATTCGTCACTGCTCGTCTTTAGCCGGGACGAAGGGCGCCATATTAATTTTTGAACTTGGCTTGCTTTTCGCCGGTCAGTAGTGTGTTCAGCATCAGTGCACGTCACTTCATTAGACGCGAAAAATCTCGACATATTCAATAAATAATAAACAAAATGAGTACCAAAAATAACGAAGTTGTGGTTGAAAAAATCGACTGCGAGAAAGACGCCAAATGCGAAATTAAAGGCACCAAACGAGCGGCAGAAGTAAGTACAATTTTCAATTTACTCGAAACTAGCATTTGTTTCTTTGGAATTTCCTATCACCAAGTGAGCTTTTCTCCATCGTAACAAATGGCAGGAAAGCGTACCTAGTTAAGCGACTACTTACTACCTTGCTATTGTTTATTAATACGGGTTGAGCCAAAGTGTAATGTTGTACAGTCATTGTTGGCACGCAAAATATTTACCACAAGATACAAGTGGAAATAGTCGTAGAAAGATGTCAGTAATGAAAAGCGAATGCTTTGGATTTTATAGTAAATTAGGAAAAACCCGCGTCGCCACGCATTATCTGCCTATTAATGCCGTCCATTGTTACGATTATGCATATTGTTATTAGTAATGCACGTGCGTGCATATTTTCGGAGCGAAGAAGTCGCGGGCTTTGAGCTTGAACGTTGCATGCATCTGTAGGCTGTAGGTGCGCGTCGCCGAGAGCATGGGGAAGCGGCCGCGGCCATGTGAGCTACATGTTTACAAGCATAAGCATAGCCAGGCTCAACACTCGAGCATAGTAAGCTGCCGCTTCGCTTCGAGTTGGAGCGCTTCGCTTCACCATTGCTTCACGTACACGCCGTCCATAGATTTAAAACGCGAGTACGCGAGCGAAAGCGCCAGAAAAATGTCATTCAATTCGAAAAGCGGCGAGATGCGTCGCTTGCGCTACTGTTTGTTTGGGTGGTTTGCAAAAATGTGTGCTCCTAGACGTAAACAAGTAGCTTATTATTGCAGCGCGTTCTGATTGAGTACAATCAAGTTAAATTGCAATATGCGTTGCATGGCATGGCACGGCATGGCGGTGCGTTCGAGAACGCGCGGTATCCCGCCATTGTGATGTGCGGGACCTGGATGGGAGGCTAGCGTGGGTCCAAGATGGCGAAATCAATAGCATTTTGTGCCCTACAACGAGCGTAGCCTATAGTCGCACACACACACAGACACACATGCACATACGTTCATCACTCTCGTTTTCACGCGTTGCGTCGCAGGCCAAGCGCGCTTACCGCTTACATTCATAAGCGTGAGCGCACGAGACAAGATTTTCACGGATTTACTATACGTAACTGTAGGAGAACTTCATTATTATATACCGGGTATCGCAATAACCCAGGCAGTAAACACGAAAATAATTACGAGATTGCCCTATATTTGCACATGTTACAAGTGTTACAAGTTACAAGAATTATGGAGAATTATTAGTTATTTGTCGTTTTCGTTAACGCCGCTATCAGCGTTAAGTGGCACACTTAATATGCGCCGATTGCTTTTTGCTTGTGTTCATTTACGAGAATGAGTATGTTGTTGACCTGTTTCGATCCAGTTATCATTTTTATCTTGTGGCTTGAGCTTGTGCCGTACATGCTTAGTAGTTAGCAAACAAGCGTAAACAAGCCTGGCGAATATGACGATATGCTTTTGAAATGGGCGCCAAAAATGC
>JARJDT010007549.1:0-10114 GCA_030264655.1 Leptusa sp. GC000079
CCAAACAATAATTGCAATTGCAACTTGTTAACGAGCCACAAGACAAACCTTTGACTTAAACTTTTACAACAACTTAAGCATTTTCATTTATAATAGTTGTTATTGGCGAAATTAATTTAGGCGCGCGCGATTGTGAACTTTGCAAAAATTAAAAATTATTATTGATGCATTTTATGCACTTTGCAGATTATAGGTTATTAATTTTTATTATCTATAATGTGCCTATGTTTTTATCAAAAATTAACTCCGGTTCGTGAGCATCTTTTCACTCTTTGTAGAGATGGCCAACTCGTTTCTCGGCGACCTGACACTACTGACGGTCTTTTCACTCGTTTGATTTTCACCTTGATGGAGAATATAATCTAGATAAAAAGTCAGTCAGTTTTTTCCACTCCTGTTTAACGATGTATTCACAGCGATATTATTTAAGCCAAATCAAATTCAAAATTATTAAAAAACAGTATACATTGATACATTGATACATTGATTTTTAAAGTCATTTGCAAGAGGACTTATTTGAGTTTGATGTTCATGACCAGCTAATATTCGGAGCCCCAACAGCATTTTTGTCAACTAACCAGTCAGTTCGAGCGTAAGCTCGCCGTGATTCGAGTTGGCTATGATAGTAGAGATTGCTAATTGCAAACTATCTATCACAATTCAATATTAATTTGTGCAACAACAATATTGCAATTGGTTGATAATTTATTACCGTGGAATTTATTACTTTTAAAAGAAGGCAGTCAAGGGAAAAGATTTTTATTTAACTTATTATGCCACTTTGCATAATGAGTTAAGGTAAATTAAAAGAGAAGTTTATGCGGACATTGAAACAATAAGGAAATAGTGTCAGGTCGAAGTACATGATCCACAAGTTTTTAAGAAAAATATTGCATTGATTTATTAAGTGGTTATTAAGTCGCATTTATTGACTTTATTATTTATTGAATCCTCATTTCCAGATATTTTTTTAATACGTAATAATTTATAATTACCACTTTAATTACATTTTATCGTTAGTTGGTAAATATGATTATAATGAGCAGTTGTATTGTAACATTTAACAAATTCTTGATTAATAATTAAGAATACAATGTCAATTCAACTCAAACATCAACATCAGCATGTATGATGTGAGATTGTATAATCGCCAGCGCCAGGAATCACAGCCATTCAAAACAACTTTTGAACATCTTTGATTGAAAATTATTCAAATTTTTCGCAATTTAAAAATGGAATTTTCCTCTTTAATTGTTTTGTGTTTGATTTTGTATACAAAACTATTCATAGTAATTGCAATTAATGATAATAAGTTCGTTTTTTTATGGAAAGAAAAAACCACATAACATTACATAAATGTTTATTCATGGTCAAAATTAAACAAATACAACCAACACTCATCAGCGCATCTTGAGATTTGACCACTCGATGTTTTTTTATTGACTAAAGTTATTTAGCTACGATACAAACGAAACGAGACATCCGGATGTAATTTAAATAAATTGCGCTATAAAATAAAATAAAAACTAACAATTTTTATTGACGATAAAGGATTTCCTAACAATAGGAAACTTTTAACTTGTCAGCTGATGCATTTGAAATTAAACTGTTTTATGTTCTGACTTTTATTCATAAATAATTATTGCCATTTCCTGACCTTAGCTTTTTAGCTCTTTTTAGTCAAAAGTTACGATCATTGTCCTCGATTTAAGTTTGCGTCTTTTTTGTGCGATTAATATTAAAACGCTCCCATCCAATGAGCCGAATCCAGGAATCCTTTCTATTTTCCTTGAAATCCTTGATGAACTTTGCGCGCAAAATTTCAACTCGACGACATAACTTGAGAAACAAACGCAATAATGAAAACGAACTCATCTAGAGGAGCGGAATGAAACAAGCAACAAGAAACTAGAAACAAAAACTAAATAAGAAAATAACTACGGGAAGTTTTCGCCTCATCTTTTATTTTATGTTCGTGGCAATCGCACAAGTGGACCAACAAAAACTATACAAGAAAAAATATGAAACTTGATGAGAGCCGAAAGGACATGAAACTAATACAAAAGTACAACAACCTGTTCCTATTATTTTCTAATATCATAATTTAATAACGCAAGGACCAACATTGGGATTGACCAACGTTGATGAGTTTTGACACTCGTTAAGACTTGAAGAAGTGTTAAAAAGTGCTGACTTTCTCTTTCATCTTCGATCTTTAAATTATGTTCATATTTGTAATCGAGTGAAGATATTTTGCTAGTAGTTGGCAATATCATGACACTTCGGCGTCCCAATCTCAGAAAATCAAATAAAGTTCTAAAGTTGACTCATTCTCATTTGAACTTAACGCAAAAGTCTTACGTCTTAAACGTTTACTTTTATTACGTGCCTACATAACACACATTTTGTTGTCAATTTTCAACGAACGAACCTATAATAGTAATGTTTATTTTAGTTCGTGTCATGAAACAACGCAAACAAAATTCTTACATTAGTTCTAAACCAGTAAACTGAATCTTTTTATGAATCACCCTGTACATTCAGATGCGGTTTATGCCGCATTGTGTTTGTGTTGGCATCACAGGTGTTAAACTTTATTTTATTTTCGATTTGAGTCATAAAAATAAAAAGATACACGTTAATTTAAATAAATTATATTAAATTCTAGAAAATATCCACATTTTAAAATTATCGTCGACATAAAATTGCATCTTCAAATCGGAATACAATTTCTATAGAACGCGCAGACGATGTTATATTACCATCTTTTTACCTTGAAATCTATAACTATTATGAAAAGTTGAATTTGAATTGTTCACTATTATCAGATATAGTATAATTAATCAGCAATTTGAAAGGCCCAAAATGACCGTGCGCCAAAAACTAGTCAACTTCAATTATTAACACAAAAAAAAAGAAGAAAAAATACTAGTCAAGTTACGATAGTTAATTATTATCTATAACTATAAATAAAAAATTACTTAAATATAAATTATAATTATTAATAGATTAAAATATTATTAGTTGAATTGACCTAGTAAACTGATGCAAAGATGCAACAAAATTAGACAAAATAATCTCAACAATAATTCAAGAATTTACTTATTTATATTATTATTGTTAATACACCGTGTTTTAAAATGTTTGGCATCCTGGGTTTAATGACGTTTAAACGTCATTAAATTCTTTCAGTTTACAGTTACAGCCACCCAGCGAACCAAACATTTTAAAACACATTGCAGAACTTGCATCAATATAGCAATGGACCAACAAAACTAAAAGAATAAAATAAGTGAAATGATTGGCACTAATACTTAAACTATACTAATACTAATAAAAGTAAGAGTAAGGAGTAAGAAGAAACATATACTATTTTTGCGAAACTTGTTTATTTGTAAAAACAAAAAAGACGCGCGTTGTTTAATGTTGAATATGTTGAAAAGTTGAAATGAATGTTTAGACTTGTAGATTTAAATAAAAAGTGCGGAATTGTTGCGCGTTAGTACAAAATTCTAAATGTTTATTAGATATAAATCAAAAGAAAATCTTTTCGAAACACTTTGTATGCATAGATATTTATAAATTTCTTTGTGTAAATTTCTTAAGTATGCTAAGTTTATGATTAATTGCACTCGAATTAATCATAAACAAAACTAACGATGAAAATAATAAAATAAACATTTCTAATTTCAAACTTTTTATTTTATTGCAGCCCTAACTTTTTATTCCTTTCTTTTTCTTCTTCTTCTACTTCTTCTGATTCCATGTGACAATCGGAAGTTTATGTTTTTGTAGTCCTGTCGTGTTGTATTGTGTTAATTATTGCTGAAATATCTTCTTTCTAAAGAAGTAAAAACGTGAAGATATTTTACGATGACTAATAAATTGTATTCGGTTTTTAATGACGCGAATAAAACTAAAAAAACGTTTGAAAACGAACGAATCCAGTGACACAAATCCAAAATCAAACGGAAATTGCATTTTTGCACAAAATTTATAACAATTTAAAAAAAGTTACAGTCGAATACAATTGCGTATTGAATTGAAATGAATTTCTAGCTGTAGTGAGTGAGAGTAATTGAAAACATTGAAAACATTAACAAGACAGCCAATATGTTCAATAATAAGAAAAGTCTTTAATTGTTTATTATTCAAATTAGATGGTAGCACATATCTAACACACACAATAATAAAACTTAAACAAAATGTACACAAACGCAACGCATCGCGTCAAATCTTACAGCAAACACGAATTGTTTGTTCTCGTGTTGCATGAGCCGAAGAATAAAAAAATCGTAAGCAAGCAGTAAGCAAGCATCCATCGCGCAATTTCACAAATTTCATAATAGTATAATAACTATCTACATTTATAAGTATGTATAAAAATCTGTATGTCTATTATGGTGAGCGTTATGTCTAAATATTTAACTAACTTACAAACCTATAATGCGTTTTGAACAAAAAACAGTCAAATTCTACCGAACGCACACTTTGCACTTCACTTCACTTTTACAGCTTTCGTACTGTCGTCATCTCGTAGACATTCTTGTCCTGGGAAGCAAATGCCTGAAAGTCCTGTCACTCCTGAAAACATGTTGTAGTTGGATGCCTACAAAAAGAAAACATCACGTTTTATTGCTATTTTCATTCAAGTGGTCCCATTACCTGACGGGCAACCCAACATACTTTTTGGTGCTAATATGTTTTCCAAAAATATGAAGTTTAATTGTAAGTAAATATCTCTAAAAAGTATATTGGGTTGCCAGTCAGGTATAAAGGGTTCTTAGTGTTTTTGGCAATATTTTTTTTTAACTCAATTTAATTTATCGATTTTTGGCACCAAAATTAATGATTTTCTTTCTTTTTAATTCGAAAAGATTCGTAAATTAATTTATGCATGAATTTTTTTTAATTATTTGCAAAAAAAAATCAGATAAAATTAAAATTTATGAAAATTTTATGACTTTACAAGCGAGCAATGTGTTATGTTATGTTATGCAAATGAAATTATTGACTTGACCGTTAATAGTTATAAAACTTGCACACAGCACTGCAATTCAAAACCAATATCTGAATAATCACGATCGCGACTCGCGCGATTTTTACACCCAGAAATGTAGTAGGTAAGTATAAAACATTTCTAATATGTGATTTTTATGTCCGCATGATATGATTATGAAAGAATGCCAAATGCTTGTTGCTTATTCTTGTTTCAATTTTATACTATAAGTATATACACATAAAATCTAAACTGCAGCCAGATATAACGCAACCGGACATTGGAATTTCCGTGCCTATGTAATTGCGAATTTATCGAAATTGGAATGTGAATTGCAGCGTAAAAGTAAGCCGTCGCCTTATTTCCCATTACAGTCATTAAATGAATGCTCAACGACGACTGCCGATAATAATCAGATAAATAGTGCGTTTGTTTTACTTACGCTTTTCTTTGCATTCGCGGTGCCATTCGCACGATGCGACATGCCGTTCGCTTTGGCTTCGTGGACGCCATTCATCTTGCTCTTGCTGTAACTCCTATCGTAGAATTTGTAGAACAAGTAGAAAAACATTATCGCATGACCGAAAATCGCGTACACGAACGCTTTCGAATAATCGCACTCGATGAACAACATTTGGCCTGCTTGCAGTCCCACAAGGGTGAATTGCACCTAAACAAATCACGCTCTTAATTTATATATTCATAAAATACAGGGTGATTCACATAGTATAGTCGACACAAAAATTCAATTAACTACACAAGACAGTTGAAATTCAAGAAGTCTTGTCTTGAATTTTCGTCAAGATCAAGACAAGACTAGGAAAATCAATATCAATAATAGACAAGATTAAGTTTTCAAGAAATTGAACAAGAAATATCGAGAAATTTAAAATAAATAAATAAAAATCGCACGAGAAGAAACCCAAATTTCTTGTCTTGCTATTTCTAGACAAGACAAGAATTCTTGTCTCGTGAAACCCTACTTTTTGTACCGATTTATAAGAATCACCCGGTATTATCCTTAAAGTTATGTAATTCTATGAAAATAAAGTGCGTTGACATAATTTTTGTTTGTTTTGGCGAAGATTGCAAAGTGCGAAAAATGTGCAACTGCAATTGTTTAGTTTACCATTTGCAATACGGTCAAGTATTTCTTCCACCATAGATACTTCTTGTACTGAGGTCCTAGCGCAGCGACCATGTAGTAAGAGTACATGATGATATGGACGAAGGTATTCAAGAAGCCGAAGAAGGTCGAGCTGCCGCCGGCGCTGAATTTAACGCCCCACCACACGGACATCGGCATAATGCCATGGTGGATCACATGCAGCGTGCTGATTTGATGATTGTTTTTGCGCAGCACGAAGAAGACCTGGATAACAGATTATTGCTCGTTCGAGTAATCAAAACCAAAACGATTAAGTTGCTATTACCGTATCAAGAAACTCGAGAAACTTGGACAAGAAATACAGATAGCAGCCACGCACCGTCTGCGAACATCAACAACGCATCATATCAATTAGTGGCAATTAGCTTGTGTTATCATAGCAATTTTAAGAGTTTCACCTACACGCACTGCTAGCGGATTGTTCGAATAGTCCACCGGTTGGCAGCGATAACTGTAAAATGTTAGCCATCCGCACATTGAGGCCTAAACGATAATTAATTGATAGAACAAAAACATCATTTAATTAATTCAAGATGGAAACTAATGCCAAGTTCATACAAAATTAACACGTAAGTTTTAGAATGAATTTGTAATGACAGAAGATTGTTCTGTAAAACCGCTTAAAGGTCAATTTATGCTAATCGAAAATTTAGTTTCAGTCGCAGAATTAGCGATTTTTCAGAACTTCTTCAGAACAGAATTCAGCGCTCAATACAAAATTTTCGGTCAGCATAAATCCACGATAATTCATTTCAAATCATAAGTCTTAATTCTTTATGAACGCCACTTAAGTTAATGACAATTTTCGAGAACTTACTTCATAGAATAGGTATGAGCTAAGTACAACTTGGATGAAATTGTAACCGATAATTGTTTTGCGCAAAGTAAACGGTTTGCGATTTTCCATAAATTTCGGCCCGATTTTTGTGACGAACAATGCATAGAAGAGGCAGATGCATATTGTCGGAAACGGTGATGACATTAGAAACCATCCTTTCACTCGGGCATCTAAAAAAATCGTCGACAAGAAATTTCAAACTTTTAAATTATGACCATTGAAAAAAACGCGCAATTATTTGAATTATGAAATGTCAACGAAATTTCAAAAAATTTTCTTCCTTGACACACTTTAATTTGAAGACTTTTTTGAACGAACTTTTCAAAAAGTTTGAAAAAGTTACTTACCACCGTAGGTGTCAAATAAGTAATGATAACCTTCCCACAGATTCATTTTGACACAATTATTATTTAAAAAACTTTGAGGAAGAAACACTTATTTTTGGTCTTGTTCTTGTTGAAGATTCACCCACAATGAACTAGTGAAATAATGAAATTAACTAATCTATTAAACTATTAGCGCACACTATCGCTGCATGCAGAGTGGCACAAACGCGCCCAACACGATGAAATCGTCGGTTTTGTCGTGGTTTTGACTGCAAATGCCACCAATGCCACCGCGAACCGCGACACCGACTGACGCTGCATCGTCGATCGCCGGTCGAATTTATAAATTCATCAAAGACTAGAAGTAGACGTGAATCGCACACACTTTGCGATTGCTGCTCTTCCACCCAAGTTTTTTAAACTTTGAGAATTTTTACCAATTTCTAATATTGCTAACTACAGGGTGTTTAAAAAAATTAATATTTTTGCGTCTTTTCAAAAATGGAGTATTTTAACAATATTTTCGAAAAAGTCCGTTGTACACCACTAAACTGATAATTTAGCCTTATCTTTTATCATTTAAATCTGCTCAATCATTCGGTGTTTTGAAACACTTTGTATTGATGTTGAGTTGTAAAGTTAAAGTTGAAAGAGCGCGTCTGTAAATTGGCAAACTCGCACCTCTTGTCTCTTGTTTGGCGAGTGTTTCGCGCATTTTTCCATTGGTATAAATGTAATGATTTTATATTGTTTGGGATTGATTATCAACCTTGCGCTCTTGCAAAGTCATTACCAATATATCAATGGGTTTTTCAAATCAAATAAAACTGTTTAACTGACCAATAATACTCCATTAATGAGGCAGAGACTTGAGATTGTTCTTCAAAGTCGAAAGCTTTGTTTTAGGAATTCGCACTTTATGATTTAATTTCTATACTTTTTATTTTGGAATTTTTAATAAGATATAAAGTTAACAGTTTCTGTTAATATACAGGGTAATTCAAAAATTGCGCGAAGAATTCTTAACACACTTAATTTTCATAAAAAAACTCAAATGTTTTAAAATTAAATATTCAATTGTTGGAAATGAGCAATTTTTGAATCACCCTGTAGATTAAATGAATAAAAAACTTTAAAAATCAGAATGCAAGTCTGCACTTTCGAAGTTTTTTCCATGTATTTTTTAATAATGTTATAATGTTAGGATTTTTTGGACGATAACGATAAGGAACGTCGTAAAATCAGTAAAAGTCATTGACTGTTTTGATTCCAAAGCAAAAGTTTTATTTCAAGGACGCACTTCTTGTGCATTCGCGAAAATAGCGGGAGATTTACCTGCTCTCCACAACTCAGTAACTCACAGCACAATAAAAGCATCTTAACAGCTAAGTGGTGAATTGAGAGCAAACGGGGAATGTGAAAAGGTCCTTATTTTGTCCTTTTCTTTTCTTGGGATATGTTTAGGTCCGGCGAAAGCCATTCAGTTAATTAAAATAAAACTTTTGACAAGATTACAAGTTGGCGCTTGCAACTTTTAACTCAGATTTGCGGGACAGGAATGTTTACAAATGCGTTTATCTCTACCATGATAATAAATTAGTATTTTTTATTATAAAAAAATATAAGAGGAGGATTACTAGGCATATGCAAATTTAGTCAGATAAAAACAAAAAACGAACAAAAAGAAGTAACTTTTGCGTCATCGAAATATCAAGATCACGAGGAATGAAGAAGATTATAAAATATATATCAACTATGTTGAAATTAAATATGCAACTCCTGTTTTGTAAGTTTTGTTTGAGACATTATTTACGCATTTACGGAGATCTTTTGCTAAGAATTACAAATTATAAATATTCAAAAATCTAACTTTTTAGTGAATAAACAATTTATAATTACCTCGTATTTACATTTACATATTCAGTACAATTATCATAAAATGAAACAACAAATATTATTGTTTATTATACCTAGATATACTGTAAATTGTAATTAGAATTGTTTCCTAGAAACATCAAAACTTAAGTCACTTAATTCCAATTCATAAAAAAAATCTATAACATAAAATTTAAACAAGTTTTAGTTGCATTCAACAAATATTTCTTTATTCAAAGTGTTCCTTATCTTATCGACTAGCTGCAATTACCGAAAATATTTCAAATAATGTTTTTAATGAGTTCGTTGATGAATGCAATGAATGAATGGCATGGTCTATTCTATTCGATCACCTATTACCACTCTATTACTTCAAATGATGTCAAACTAAACTAAACAACAAATCAATTAAAATTAAGTAATCATCTTATAAGTAATTAATATATTTGCAAAACATCTATTTCATCATTTTACTGCAAATGTCTTATAAATTATGCACTTTCCAATGTGCACGTACTTTTAAAAAACCCATGAAAACATAATTGTATTATGTGAAAAACAAGGAAAAGCAGAAGATCATTGTTTAATGCCAATGCCAATAATCAACTTGTAATCGATTCTTGTGGTTTTAATAAGGGATTGCAAATTGCCGGTTTTCTAATGTTCCGTGATTTTGTTCTCTGCTTATCTATCTAAGCAGCGATTATTGAATACCATCACATACTCACATAATTATATCAAGCAACCAAGCAGAGCACTTCAACCTTTTACTATTCCGTTATCCTTATTTACCTTTATCTAAAAAACTATTAAAGATTAGTAATGAATTAAAAAATAATGTTAATTTGTAAAATGTTATTTTAAATTTTGGCGGGAAAGTAATAGCTAATCAGAAAGGTGCATTTTCC
>JARJDT010007583.1:0-10217 GCA_030264655.1 Leptusa sp. GC000079
TCGCCATAACAAGCAAACAATGGGAGATACAGAAAAGTCTTAAATACAAAAAAGACGCAAAAACAATTGCCTTTAAGTTCCCTGAAGACACTTTTGCCCTAACTTGTAAGGCTTTCCAGATATTCTCGAAAAACAACGGAAAAAAGACAAAAATCGCAAAAACGAGCAAACTATTGGAAAAACAGCAAAGTCCTTAATACATAAAACTTGTCCTTCAATTCCTATTTAATATTATTAGAATCATTTCTTATGCAAATTTGCCCTAAATTAAGTACCAAAAGAATGAGTTATTTTTCATGTGATGTCACTAAAATACTTGTTTCTATTTAGTTCAATATTCAACCCTTAAAAATTGTTTTTAAACTAAATACATAAATCTATTCAGATCTACTTTTACATCTATATTGATAAAGAATAACTCATTTATATTAATTTCACTTCGTTTAGTTAATGACTTCAACGTATATTTTCATAGTCCTCGTGTGAATAATTAATTTGCTAAGAATGTTTTTTTAGCAGAAAGCCAGTCCATCATTCATTTCCACACAATTTACAACCAATTTTATAGTGCTGGCAAAATCCAAATAAGGCAAAGAAAGGACATTAACAAGAGTTTAATAGAATTCTAAAACGAATGGGGAAAACTATGCGGATGCAAGAAACAAAGAAGTGCAAATATTACTTTTATACATCATATTCTTGATGTAGTAAACGACAATGTTAGTTAATAAACATTTTATGATGTTGGTTATAGTTGTAGTTATTAAAAATGGAAATGGAATTTGTTAAGAAAATAAATTCCATTTCTTTCTCTTTGATGCTTCGCTATATGGTGTGCTACATTTAAGTTATTATATTTTCCTGTTTTCGTATTGTCTTATTGGCAAAGTACAAAGTTAATTAATTTTATTAAAGTTTATCGAGGAAAATGACTATACAATTAAATAATGTGCCGAGCCCCTTATGCCTTCATGCTTAATTGGTATTTTCAAGCAAAAGCAAACAGCAATATATTTTGCAACAAACAATTGAATCTGCTATTGAGTTTTTCTCAAGTCGGTTTCGGTGTTAATAGCTTTGACTAAACCTTAATGTAAAGAAAACACGTGAAAACTACCACTTAATTCTTAATTAAATTACTTTAATTACTAGTAATTTGTGGGCGCAGTCCCAGTCGTCGTGTATCAAAGAATGAAACTAAAAAAAGGTTGCTAGTAACTGGTAATTATACACAAAACACAACGAAATGTAACTAACACTATATCGTTTGTGAAGTAATAAGTATTAGTTGTTATTTGATGACTAATATCCGAAAAAAAATAATATTATGGTGACATTCGTAGAAATAATTTTGTTGTTGGATGCTTCACGTAGTAATGTTCCTAATAATCGACTATTAATTAACATTTTTGTATTTCATAATTATATGGGCTAATTTAATAATGATATAAAACAGTTTGCACTTTTATAATATTTCTAAGCCGGTTTAAATTTAAACTTAACTTAAAGTTAAACGAAATGTGTAACGCCATCCGCGAATTATCAAATTATTCAACCAAATTACTATAATTATTATAATAAATTATAGTGTAGGAAATTTATCAATTGAATTCCGTTTCCTTCATTTAAAATTTAATAAAATTACAACTACTGACTTCTTCCTTTAGTTCAAAACTCAAACTATATTACTACATTAACTTTTTTAAATTTCAAATGCGATTAACTTTGATCAATTGGTATTTTGTTTTTGGCTCTTTTAAAATTATTTAAATTGAATTGCACTTACCATTTTGAGTTATCTCTTGTAATTTCTGTTGAACGTGAATAAAACCTGAAGGAGTGGGCACACAAAAGGGTAGTTTCCGATTGTAGAAAGAAGTTCACCGTGATGTCAGTAATGAGGCACCTGTGAGACTGAGTTTGTACTCGTTCGTCGCTCACTATTTCAATGAAGGCGTACACGGCACTGATACCACGATCCCCACGTCCTTCCACAACTATTGTACCTACATCGCGAACCGACGATGATGCTTTCCATACATGACATGCGCATAGTTTTAACACGAAACCGTAACATACGGAATATAGATTATAAAATATCAACAAAACAGCAATGGAAATTAATTTAGCGTTAAAACCGAACGAGCAAGCTCCAATTTGATATTGAAATGAAAATATGTAGAAAACAGTTACGCGATAAGGAAAACCTGGAAACTCAAACATTTTTGAAAGTTGTAAAGTCGAGGAAGAGTTTAAACAGACTAGAAAATTAACAAAAAGAAAACGCCTTATCATGTCATTTTCTGTACGATAAACAAAATAAATTTTTGAAAAATTCTTTGGTTGTGAATTATTTAAATTTCATAGTTCTTTATGAGTGAAGAACGAAGCACGTACGCTAAGAAACGAATAGAGATGGAAACTAATTGAGAAAATAATTATAGAGAATATCGTATTACGATGAAATTACAAAGGTAAACTACGAGTTATGACCATCATCAACATCAATGATAATAATTCGATTTCTATTAAGACTGCAGCGAACTAGACCCGCCTTAGCACGGCTCATAAACGCATCAAATCGACTTCTGAATTCCGATCTAATAATATTTACAATGTCTTGTTTTATTGTCGCAATCAAATCTAAATAAACTATTTTAAAATGAACACTGATCATTAAAATTTGAGCGTAAATAGTTCGATTCGATTCAATTTCTGAAACAGAATAATAGTTATCGTCTTGAATTATAACCGTTGACTTTATTTATAATTAAAATACATAACAATTATGCTAACAATATAACAAATTCGAATTCATCGATACAAAACAGCTAATATTTCAAATGTTATTAAAAATGAATTCTTGGTATATTTGACAAACGCAAAACTTAGTTAATTATAATTTGATTAGTTAACTTTAATTGCTTGAATTATTAACACGTTTGAGTGTATTATAGAAGGCAAGTGTCATTGATCTAATTCCTAGGCACGTACCGGCTTCAATTTAACCAAATATGGCACTTCGTCAAGTGCGCGCTTAGCCAAAATCGAATCTTGTAACCATTTCGCCGTAATGTGATAAACCGTATTCGGACACGCGACATCCTTTTGTTGCTCATAGGGAATGGCGTCAGCAGCGTGAAGCATGTGCGTTGCTTGCTCTCTTTCCGTAGACTTCAACAATGTGCCACTGTAGGCAACAAATAATCTCAATAAATATTCGCAATCAGTTGCACTAGCAATCAATTCGTCTACTAATAACAATTTAACATTTTCGAAAAAATTAGGTAACGGGTCTTCAAACTCCAACTTCGGCATTTTTCCCTTGTTACTTGTTTCTGATGTTGTAGTAGTAGTAGTGTCATCTTCATCATCTGATGATTTTTGGTCAGATTTTCGTTTCTTTGCATTTTTGCTAGGACTAGAAGTTGCATCATTGAGAGCTTTCAATTCGCTGTTAAAAAGTGATCCATCAAATGTCTCTTTAGATGTGTTGAACAATCGTTCTAACTCTTCTAAATTAGTCGCAGTGTCCCAACTTTTATCAGTTCGTATCTTAGTTACCCTGGGAAAACGTATCGAAATTCCCTTCGCAGTGTGAACATCATGTTGTTGCGTAAATTCCGCACCAGTTATCTCCCATATTGGTTGTTCCTTGGGGTCTTGGGCAACAAAATCAGGAATCATCGTCTTGGTACAGATGAGCCACTTTGGTACTTTATTGACATCTCCGCTAATTTTGACCATTTTCAATTCGTCTTGAAGTTTTTCTAGCGTCTTATCATCATGCCCAGTGTGCACCTTAGTTACAGTTTTGAATGTCTTACTGCGTTTATCATAAACACCCATTAGAAAAACTGACATTATGCCCCCTTTTTTGCCAGTCCCGTACCAAGCACCCAAGACAATTAAATCAGCAGAATCAGCAATGGCGCCGTCAAATAAGTAATCTTTTTTCACTTTAAGCCAATGCCGTTTGCCAGGTTCGTAAATGCTCTTGATGTCTTTAAGTACAAGACCTTCAAGTCCCATTTTAAGCACTTTTGTGATCATGTCAGCCAGTTCTTTGGGTTCTGTGATGTGTTTCATTTCTGAGAAAACAATATGATTGGGAATTTCGGTCATGTTTTCTCTTAAAATTTGTTTCCGCTGTTTTAAAGGTTTATCGGTAAGGACCTGCCCGTTGAAATAAATGCAATCGAAGACGAAGAGACATACTGAAGCGTCTTCATACCCAACGCGTTTATGTTTTCCTAAAGTACCAAATGGTAATGGTTTTCCTGTTTTCATATCAACCATTAGAATTTCGCTATCTAAAACCAAGTCCTTTCCGTGTGGGAACGCCTTAGGTATAAAGTCCTTGAAATGTCTAATTTTATGCTCCATGACTGGTTTAAGACTTCTCGAAAAGTACTTGAATACATTGCCCTTTTTATGCAACTGTACCCTTTCCCCATCATACTTAATTTCGGAATACATCCCGTTAGGACACTTTTTCATGGCTTGTTCGATTGATTTGCAAGGTTCGGCTAACATAGGTAAAACAGGCGTCAATACTTCAATGCCTTTATTCACTTTACCGCCTTTATCTTTTTCGGAATTTAAACAACGCTCAATAACAACATTTAAATTGCGGGTTGATTGATACGATTCGTAAGCCTCCGGATGCACCGCATCTAAAATGTGTTTAGCACCGGCATTCATCCTCAAATCGTGCTTTATAAGACGAATGATTGTTTTCAGATCGTTTGCGGTGCATTTACGCACGAACGATTTGAAATGATCCGTCTGATCGTCTTCCTTAGTCAACTTTGACAAGTGTTCCAGAAAATTGTCGACTTCCACCAAAGTGATTAAACTTTTTTTCGCTGGTTTACATTTAGTACTTTCTTCGAAAAAGTGCTGGATGGTTTCACCGATATCACCTTGCTCCAAGTGTTCTAACATCTCGCCCTGATCTTCGTGAAATATTCGGCTGAATAACTTGACTAATTGTTTACTTTGTAAGTTATAAATGCGTTTCACAACGCCTGGTAGCAACATGCGACACCATAAACTAACGTCGCCTTTAAACCCTCCTTTTTTCGAAAATAGTTTATTGACTGTATTCGTCTTCTCCGTGTAACTGCTAACGTTGGTTATTTCAGCAACAAGACGTCGGAATTCGCGAAAAAAGCCGTCTTTATTATCGTCATCTTTTTTATCAGGTGTAGTAGAAGAAGTAGACGCGGATGCGGATGAAACAATAGGAATAACAATAAAATTGGAATTTTTGAAATCTAAATTATATTTTTGACAAATCAGTTTTTCATATTCTTCCCATTTTTGCGCGATTGCGTCTTTATCTTCTTGATTTAAATCTTCCCAACCACCAAGTTCGTTGGAGTTTTCAAGTCGTTTAGTATTCGCGCGTTGTTTCAAAAATTGCTCAAAAATACATTCGAGATGAAACCAACTTTTCATTTTGCCTTCTCCATAAGGACTCGGTACTAGTTTTGCTAGACGAATATCGCCTTTTTCGCATTTTCCCTTGCATTTCTTACATGCTGCGCGGCCTACTTTGGCGCGATCAACAAAGAAAGGTTTTTCATTTTCTCCTTCTTCGTCCATCTAAATTTTAAAGAAGATAATGTTGTAAGAATCAAATTTAATCTATTAGCAGATTATTTTATAGAACAATTTTTTAGCAACTTTAAACTTAAACTTGATAAAATGCGGTAAAAATAAAAACTTCAAAACTTTTAAAAACTTTCAAACTTTTTTGAATGTTATGCAGCTAAGAAAACAGCTATTGCGCCTTTTGCTAACAAAGTTGCCTATAATAAAATCCAATTTGATTCGCTCATTACAAAATATCCTGATAGCAAAATTATATCGTTAATCCTTGACAAACATCGCAAATATTGGATTAAATATGTTTACGATTGAAAAACATTTGATAGTCTTATCACTTACTAAGTAATAGGGAAAGTTTTACTCCTTAAATCATTACAATTTATCGTAATTTCAAAAACATGCTTTTTAAGGTTATAATTTTCACAATATGTTGTAAGTTCTAATTTTTCTCTTGTAATTAATTAACATTTTTTCAGAGTTAATTGCAATTATTATAATCTCAATGATTAATATTAACTTAATGGAATGTCTTGTTATGTTTATAACATAACTTGTCTATTTGGCAATTAGATTTGTCAATTAATAAAATGTCTAAACAACCCAAAACCGTTTATTAGGTACTAAAATTTTTATTTAAACTAAACCATACCTCTTGTATTTGAATGATGTTTATTGTTGATTTGAATCCGGCAAACAGGACAGTTGGTCACAATTAATGTATATTTTCACGAAGCCAATCGAGGAACATTTTGCCAAAGCAAACGAAATCCGCGTGTTTATAAATAGTACATCGAGTACATAGTCATAGTACAGAGACGTAGTTTGTACATTTAAAACGTCGCCAGTAGTGTGTCTGCTCAAGCGCCCAGCGAGTCGCAGGTGATAAAGATAAAACGAGACAGACCGTGAGAGTTTCGAATGAAGAACGAGCTCGAGCATAAACCGGCAGCGGCAGTTCAACTACGGGGAAAAAAGCTATTGTAGTATCGTCAGCGCGTGAGCATCGTCAGAGAGGTTCGCGAATTCCGATTTCCGAACATATCTAGCGCAGTCGCCGCCGCGTGCTCGGTGTGCCGTTTGTAGTGTGGGAGGTTAAAGCCAGAGGATCAGCTGTGTGTGTGGTGCTTGTGCCCCATTTGGATACGAAGATTTAAACAGCGTATCTAACAATTAAAACAATGTTCGCGCAATTGCCGAAGACTCTTCTGTAAGTACTGGTTCCTCAAACGCTCATAAAAACCGTTCATAGTCATCGATTCATTGCTTTGGAAAATGTGAGTTTTCCTTGGTCGGAAAACTCATGACACAATTTCCAACAAGGCGCGCACGGAAAACCAAAATAGCGCAAGTTCGGGCAGCTCGCTCGGAATCAATACGCGCGCCTGCCGAGGCAACATGTTTATGTAATCTAAACAAACAAAATTACAAAATATTTAGTAATTCTCTAATAAATAAAAATCGTATAAAAGACAATAATGCTGAAATATAGACAAGATTGCTTTCAATAAATAAAAATAAATTTTCATACCAAAGGGTTTATTTATAACTTAACTTTTTGCAAGAAGGCAAACAGATTACATCATGGATCATGCCATTTTGCCATTCCAATTCATTCATTTTGAGCTTGCTGTATTTAAAAATAACGAATTTAAATAATGAAACACGAAACTAACTATATACAGACAATACTAAACAAAGGAATAGTATTATCAGAGATTTCAAATTTGAGAGTTGCCTATTATGATAAGTGTAATCTAGAAAATAGCTTCATCAATACCAAGAATGCTCGACTAGGCTATTGAAAACCGTCATTAAATATTCTCGTGAAGAACCGCCTTAGTCGCCAGCATAGACCTTGAAAATGTCCGTATAGCAGTTTTAATTTGTACAAAAATAAAACCGTTAATTATATTGAGGTTTTCGGTTTGGTATAGACTTCTGCGAATTGCCAAAAATTTAAAAGTTTCTAGCATCGGAAATGCGAATATAAAACCCATTTGACATTTAAAAAATTAATAAAAATGAACTAAAATAAATTAATTTATAGTTAGTTATGAAATTTGCATACTGAAGTACACATTGAATTTTAAATTCAGACATTTATTGAGAACATTATGCAATTAGCGGTGCAAAACCAAGCTAGACGCTAAGCTTTGTCACACAGCTTTCTTTTCGTTTTTGACTATCTGCCATTAAATTTAATTTTATCCTTATAACATCTCGTCTCTTATTTTCTATAATGCGTCATGGATAATTCTCAAATCATTCTTAATTGTTTCGTTATTTATGATCGTTTGTTACTGGTTAAAACTGCTCAAAGTTATAATTATTACAACACATTACTTTATCACGTTTATCATGAATGAATTGACAATAAACGAACGATATCATTGGAATTAATTATTAGAGTATATCCGCACCGTACAGGTATAAATGATACACATACGGAATGAAAAATGTTCAATTAGATAATTTGAAAGAAGCAACCAAGCAACGAAATTATAACTTGACAAAGTTCGTTCGGTCGATGTTTAAAGTTGTATTTTTGCGCGAGCTAAGGGTTGCAAGGAACCCTTTTCCTTTGCATTTGAAATAAGAAATCACATTTGAATGTGAAACAGAAGCACGTGTGAATCGTTCTGACCTTCCACACATTTACACGTTATGTTACGTTATAAAAGTGTGTGAGTACTTGAATTGTGACGATACATGTCGCAAATTACATCATCTTGTGAAGCAATTGTAGCGTACGCAGACATTTTTTTAGCACTAGCACTAATGCTTTGTGCTAACTAAACAAAGCTAATTATTCCAATTGTAATTTGTGAATATTTCTTGTAATTTTGTTTGATTAATTTCTTTCCTTCTGACGAGAATATCGTAAAATTTTGAATTATCAAATCTGTGATTATAGACTCTGTAAAATAGGCTTTGGATTTGTAACTGTTTTATGTATTATTTCCTGGATTATTTCTTGTTACAAATTGCTTTGCAATTGCATGCATTTCGAAATTACTGTTTGCAACTGTAAGAATATGAACTTGCAAATAATGTGCAAACTATGCTACTATACAAAAACCAAGTTTCCACATTTTATATCCACGCACGTTTTTGTAGCTTGCAATTTTATTAACACATGATAAATGTTTTAAAAATGTGGTTGTATGGTTTGATTTGTTCTTGTTTTTATCCTTGTTTTCCTCCCAAACTTCCAATTATTTATTCAATTTTCCACTGCAATGGTCTATGTAGGTATGACGAATATGACGCTAGATCATTACACTATCATTGAAACAAAACGTGACTTTCAATTATTATTTCCAACGCTTAGTGCTTGTTGCCTGTTGGGTGTCCATACATATAATTTGCTTGATTGCAATACGGAGTGTAGCGTTTTTCAATCATCATTGTCCATGCAGCATGCTTCACTGCCAATGCTAAGCTACATCCTCATAATTCGCAATATCGGATTACAGAGTAGTTGAATATTCTAGCATTGTAAAAAATTATTCACAATTCATACGAGAATTAATACTTCAAATTTAAACTTATAACGACTTGTACTCAATTAAACTTATTTCCAACAATGGAAATTTTGTTCAATTATTTTTCAACACTTTTTATTTGAATTTTCAAGGTGATAGCGTCAATTTAATCTCCTTATCATTATCAATTACTTAAATACATAACCCAGAACAAACGTAAATTATATAACTCTATTAGCGATAAGAATTCGAATTAAAATAAGATAACAGAACAGAAAGCAAGAAAGCATTCCTTGCATTTATTGATTAGTAAAATGAGACTACTTAAATGAGGCATGCAAACTAATTTTTTTCATTATCTTTGTCATTACCACTTCAAATAAATGGAATACTACACTGTTGTCCTCAATAAGTAGCTGGTATCACACCATTAACTTGGATATTTGAATATGAAAATGCGCTTGAAAACGTTTGAAGGTCCTTTATTTGTTTGTGTTTCACGAAGGCGCGCTATTTTCGACAATCTGTTTTGTATGAATATGTAACAGACAATAATTCTATTTAAAACTTGTCTGCTTTTCAGTTGTAAAATTTACTTTCAATTTTTATTTTCACATCCAAATATTTATGTTTAAATAAATGTGTATTACAGCCTCCAATAGTCCAACTGTTTGATAATAAAACTTATCAAACAAATGAAATATGCATTAAAGTAGCTATTTTTGGGAATTACGTACTTAGATATTTTTCAAACGCCTTCATTTAATCTCGCCGAGATTTTCAATTTACAATTAAATTATTTAATCGCAATTGAAACCAATTTTCGATAATAATTATTGCATTTAACGTTTATAAGTTGTTTTAAAATTAAATAAAATATTTCTTCTAATTGGTTTCATAAAGTGGGTCCAAAGGACCAAAAACAGCAATAGCTCTCCTCAATGGGTCGAAACGAGTTGTCGCTGTCGATCTTACCCCGGAGGAACAAAAACGCCAATTCCATCAAATCACAGGCGATATTATCTGCCCAGGACAAGTACAAGGCATTGATTACTTGCGTGATCCACGTCTTAACAAGGGTTTAGCTTTTACGCTCGAAGAACGTCAAGCTTTGGG
>JARJDT010007592.1:0-13863 GCA_030264655.1 Leptusa sp. GC000079
GATTATACTAATGCGAAATCCGCATCACATCAAGCTAATGCTAATAATGCGGCTGCGGCTTTCGCTGATGCAAGCGAGGAAGCAAGCGAATGTTTCCACGGAAGCACGAACAATATAACATAAATCTCAACTTCAATCTTCTATAATACATATAATGCAAACAACAAAAACAAACTTTATTTGATAATTAGTATTTTTAATCATAATTACTTTTATCTTCAATCGGCCGAGAAGTAGGCACTTCTCTGCGGCAAGGACAGTAACTAAAGTTGCATTTCAATGCGATGTACTTCTATGCCTAGGCATGGAAGTACATTTACTTCTATGACTAGGCGCAATAATCTTCAACAATCCTCGTTTATACTGCGAGCAGCTTGGGTTTTTATTATAAACTAAGTTTGCGCGCGTCAATTTTTTAAAAAGTCGGTGCTACTTATCGTCCTAGCTGATAAATAATATTTTAAAATATTTCAATTTAATTTTAAGATGATTTTATTTGTTCATTTAATAAAATTGAAGATAAAATAGTATTTAATGCTCGGCAAAAAATTTAATTTCAATGCCTTCTGTTGTTGCCTCGCAAGGTGCTCTGAAACAATCTAAGGGCGGCATTGAAATGAAACTTTTATGCCTCGCACAAAAATGTACTATTTTTAAATTTCTAATCTATCAAAATGATATCAATTGAAGAATTGTCCGTTCACGACTGAAATTTGCCCACTAAAAAAATTATTAAGAACAAAAGGACTCTGGCAGGACATGGTTTAATAAATCAAATAAGTATCAAGACAACGTGTTCAACGTAGACGTCACATTCAGATTTCGAACGAACTATAAGAACAGAACTGTCTGAATTTCTTGCAACTTGCAAATTCCAAGTTGAATGTCTAATGTATGTGCACATTTAATCTTAATGTTCACGTATTACCGCCATTACGCCCCATGCGCATTGCAAATTGTCTACGATTACGTAAAGCGTAAATTTAATAGTTTATCATCTTATATGTCTCTTATAATACGACAAAGACCTAAGACGCACCCGAACAAAACAAGAACGCAATCGTTTGACTTTAAGCTTCCCTCTATGTAAGTTTCATAGTTTGCTTTAAAGGCCTTTAAAGTGTGCGTGAAGGCTTTTAAAGTGCTATTATCCTTTCGCTTGTCGCTTTCAATCCTTTCTCGCTCCACCTGTAAACCTGCAATCTGGACAAGGACAAGAAGTTGGGTCGGCAGTGTCGGCACAATTCAAAGAAACAGGAACACCTTCAGCTCAAGATGCTTCTTTTCTTTATACTCCATCAATATAGAGACAAAAACGAAGAATGGTGGTGCTGAAGATGATGAAATAGGACGAGGGAAAAGGTTAAGTATTCCCAAGGACATCGATGACAGTTATTGATTGTGGTACGTCTTGCTATTAATTAATAACTTCCTTGTTTTTAATTTGAAAATTTATGAAAAATGAAACTCGCTCAACTCAAACAAAAAGGATTAAGTAATTGTCGTGGTGCAGATGTTTCCAGTAATTAAAACTTTCAACTTAGAATGTTTGCTTTTCCCAAGCTTTTCCCGATGTGAAAAGTTTCTCGACGCATTAGACAGAGAAAACACAAAAAAACTTACAAGGCAACAACTTCACATTCATAATCGTTATCGTTATACTCGTGAACGTTAGCTAGTGCATAACCTTCTAACCTATAAGTTTGCGCACAATTAACCTAAACAAATTATGTCGAATTAATGCAGAAATGAAACATTAAACGCGAAATTCATTCACAATTTCAATTTGTATATTTTTATGTTGTTTCAGGTTATGTGATTTAGGTAAACATGGTTATAAAAATTACGACTTGTGCTTTCGCAATCTTTTTTACGACACTTAAAAGTGCATTTTAAATAAGCAAAACAACAACAGAACGCGAATATGCAGAAGATAATTACAAAGCTTCATATTTACCATCATGTTTCATGTGAAATGCGAATTGATTAATGTTTTTATGCTTGAATAATTAATAGCTCAAGGTTTACGTTAGAGCCATACAAAATGAAAATTGTAAAAATATATCGCCGCGGATCGGAAAAAACTTTACAGATTGATGGCTAAATAAATGATTAATTAATTTGCAATAGGTTTTTTTCGGTGCGTACAAAGTTCAGGAAGGAACCAAGTTGAAGTTGCAAAGAAGGGATTAGTGACTAATGATGCGTTTAATTAAGACACAATGTTTCACCCATAGGAATCTAGCCAATGACGAACAAAACAAATGACTAAAGTTTGCCTTTTTGCGGACATTTTAATAATCCGCAATAAAACGAAGTTGCTTCGCTTTGACTTGATGACTTGAATGTAGTTAGTTCTTGGTTGTAGTTAGTCTGTTAGTCAAATTTGAATTTATAGGAGACACTAGGAGACGTTCGTTATTAAACTTAAACTTTAATAAAGTTTAACTTTTAATATAATATAACATCAAGTTAAAGCTGCATGCGAAGGCATTCTAATTGCAACTTTTAATGTGTCGCAGCGACGCTCATACTTGTTGTAAGTTTCACATTAACATTTTAATAATTTAACATTTCCAGTTTCGTATATCAGTCTTAAGACGGTTCAAAATTCAAACGTTTCTGTTTGAATAAATAAATCTATCATTATTCGTAATTGAAATAGTTCGGCATTGATTTTGTACATTTTAATAATTAAGAAATTTCTCAATGATGGGAAGTTTCTTGATGAAGCTCGAAGTTCTTTGATATAGTATAATTAATGCAGTAATTTCCGAGCTCACTAGATGGGGAATTCTCTTTAGACAGCCCTCAATGATATGAAATATGGTAATAACCGAAGTTGATGAAAGTTTTCCAGTTGGAATTTCCGACTTTTCGCTTAAATTAGCTCAAATTATTGAAATGTTCCTATTGGTTAATAGTTTCATGTCAATATTTTAAGTTAATCACGTGCGTTTTTTGTTTGCGTCGTTTCGCTCGTTTGTGTAGGTAAATAAATTCAAAAGGTAAATGAATGTCCGTGGCATGCAAGTGACACGGCAAGAAAGAATCGAGGCTTGGAAAGTCACGAAAAAATATTATTTACGTGCGACATTTCGATGCATGTGGAAAATCCGTGTATCCGTCGATCGCATAAATAATTCAATGCATACAACCCCACCAAACAGGTAACTTCCATAGGAAACCAACATAATGACAACGACGATATGCAAACGCTTTGGTCAGCTCTGTACAGTCAGCTGTCAAAAATGAATAGCGTACAATTCCTAACCTAAAAAAGTTTAAAGTTAAAAGTGTTGAAACTTTAAGTTAGTGAAGTGAAAATGTGTGGATTTATAGTGTTGGGTAAACGAAATGTCGGAATTCTGGGATGTAGGCGTATGTTGAGTGCAACTTGGACTTTTGGTATGATTGTAGGCAAACGCAAAGTAAATGAAACAAGCGTTGGTTGTTGCGTTCCGTTACTTCAACTCCTCTGTTATTATTGATTGAAACAAACACTACTTCCACCATTGCATTGCACGGACAAAGTGTATTCACGTGCACACGTATAAAAGAAGTATAAAGTGAAGTGAACAGTGAACGAAATGAGAACGAGAACACGCACCGTGCATGCACGGTGGAAACATTTTCCGCCGATTTAATTTAAATTTCCTCCAAATATATGTATACAAACGAAACTAAAACACTTTGTATAAGTGTACAAGTCAGTGCACGATATTGTATAAAAATAGAGGAAATTGCTGGTTGCTCGTGGTCGGCTTCGATTCGCCTCAATCTTTGATATCAGGCTTTGCCGTCGAGTTGAACTCTTTACATCATCTTGCCAACTCGGAACATGCCTATCGAGGTTCACCCACCTACCTATTAAGCGTTCCATAGCTTTGCCTGATGCCCTTGCTGCAGTGGCGTAGCGTACTTTTTTGGGCCCCTATGTAATAATTTACAATGGGCCCTCTATTTTTAGATATAGGAAAGATTTATTGCGGAGATAAAAACCTATGCAAAAAAATCGGTATAAAAAATCATTATTAATCGAAAATTTGTAAATTGGGTTTGAATTTATTTAAAAGATATACGTATAAAAACATTATTAAAATTAAAAAATTAAAAATAGTAGTTTTAAAAGTTGAACAAAAATAAAGGTTGGTTTGTATTTTAAGCGTTAAAATTCATAGAAATAAGAAAATGAAAAATGAGGAAAAGGACTTGATGAAAAAGGGCCCCCCATTCGCTTGGGCCCCTATACTTTACATAGTCTTGCTATAGTGTTGCTACGCGCCTGCCTTGCTGCCTTCCTTCATGTATGCATATAAAAATTGCGCTGCCTGCGCTTGAGTTGCCGTGTTTGCTGTTTGTTACCAGAGCGCGCCCGAATGAAATGTGGAAATTTTCATTTCGCCCGCATATTTTTTCCTTTCTCGCTTGCTAGTTTTTTTGATGAATGACCGTTGAGCACGTCAACTCGAACAACCGGCGCGCTATGCCATGCAGCCGCAGCCACAGGTCCACAGAAAACATAAATTCTTCCCAAAAGAAGTTTGCTTCCATTCGTGTATTGGTTTGGTTTCAGAATAGTTCAGTGGAAAAACTTGAACAACTTGAGACTTGCGAGGCAAAAACATAAAACTGAAAAAGTTCTAAGTAGCAATCATGCATCTAGAGCGAGATCTCAAAAGTGAGGTTATGAAAGGAATACAAGTCTGTCTGATGGTTGAAGCTTAATTCTTTCAATAAATATTTAGTCTTTGGGTAAGTAATGGTCCGAGATTTTACCTTAAACTAAACCATTAAACCATGAACCATCCTTAAAGCAGTTAAGCAGTCTACGTATTTGAGGTTAGTTTTTTGCCCTTAGCTATTTCTGCATTATAAAAACCGTTTTTTCTGAATCTCAAGTAGCGCCATAAAAAACTATCAAGTATTTACTCAAGCAACACCGCGAGATTTGCATAAAGTAATTTATCAAAAATGTTTATCGTTTGGGTCTGGGCTGCGCGATGGAAAAAGTAGCGCAAGCACACTTGGTGCTTTTGAACAAGTTGAAGATTTATTTCAATGCGTTGGTGCAATTAGCTGGGCTTTTACCACCCACCCACTTGAAATCAATCCTTGGGGTTTGTTTTTTGAAACAAAATGGCCGCTCGCCACCGATGCAAATTGTAGGTTAGATTTGTTGCGCGCACTTGCCCGAATGGTTTACAATTTACAATAAGTAATTTGAACGCATGGCGGAATAATGTAATAAAAATAAGATTGAACGAACTCATCAGCATCCACTCGATCTTTAGCGATTGCAAATTGCATCATTCTATTCGGTTGACATTATGAGGCACGAGCGAAATAAATGCAATCAAATTGCATCCGGTTTCCACTTCTTTTTTGATGCTTTCCAACAAATTTCATATTTCGCGCATCAGTTTAAGTTTTTATCGCGCTTGAACAGATGGCGCCGATTTCCACTGTTGCAATGTTGAAAAACAAAATTAAATTTCTTTCCTCTGAGATGTTGCTTTCGCGTTTTTGAAAAAAATTGTGTGGGGGAAAAAATGACGCTTAAGCGTTTTACCTCATCGTAGATAAAACTGTCGATCTCTTCCAACGGTCTGCCGTAGAGCTTCTTCGGAAACGGCTCGTACTTGGCCGGCAATCGCGCGCCATCCTCCACACTCAACTTCCTCCTCGGCTGAAAGCCGTACTCCTTGATCAGTTGCACGGTTTTGCGCTCCAAGCGTTCGAGCGAATCCTTGGTGAACGGTTTCACTTGCGCCTTTTTGATGCTGGAGCGCGCGCTTGACCGCGGATGGATCGGGTCAGAGCTGCGGCTGACCGTCGGATCGAACCCTTCGGGCGGCTGGTCGATCCGCGACTCGGGGCCCCACGGGTACGAAACGGGCCGCTTCTTGTCATTCGCGGCACACAGAAACGGATCGACGAGCACATCACCTTCAGCAGCACGAGCACCACCATGGTTAGCACCAGCACCACCGTTGTTGCTCCGCTTGCGCTTCAGCTGGACGCGCTCGAAGACGCACGCGGCGGCCGGCGATGACTCGTCGTCGTCCTCATCGTCCTCGTCGTCGTCGGTGTCGACGTGCACCGGGTACTCCTGGTACTGGCGCCGGTGGTGGTAGTCGTGCACGTCGATGATGTCCTCCTGCGTGTACTGCTCCCAGTCGGCCGGCGGCTGGTGGAGCGACTCCCGCGACATTTGAACGGCGAACGGCTGCGGCGGCGGCGGCGGTTAGGGTCGGCGTTCATGGGCCCGATGCTGGGCCAGAGCGGCGGCACGGCGATACGGCATAGCGGGTGGCTCGCGGTCGACTGCCGCTGCGGTGCGGCGTGCGGCCCCGATCCTCGCGCCGTTTGCCTGCGCCGCGCACCAGTCGCCTGTGCCGGCGGCTACACCACCACCTCCAACATATGCACATTCAAACCTTCTATACACAAATCCTTTAAATACCTCAAATACGCATTACACCTAACCTTAATTCTAGACCCGCAAGATTGACAGCTGTCAACTGACAATTAACTGTCACTTTTGACATAGAACGGCCATTTTGATAGCTCCAAAATTGTTTCTATTTCCACCGTACCACAAATACACAATACACCTAACCTAATCTTAATTCTAAACCCTCCAGAGCTGTCATTTGATTGACAGCTAGCAGTTGTCGACTGTCAGTTTTGACATGGAACGGCCATTTTCTAGCTCCGAAATTAACTAACTTACTTTGAATGGGAAGCAACATAATGTTGAGACTCGGTCGATGTGGATTTTCCTTTTCCACCGTACCATAAACACGCAATACACCTAACCTAACCTAACCGTAATTCAGACCCTCCAGAGCTGTCATTTGATTGACAGCTGTCAGTTGTCAACTGTTAGATTTGACATAGAACGGCCATTTTGATAGCTCCAAAATTGTTTCCATTTCCACCGTACTACAAATACACAATGCACCTAACCTAACCTTAATTCAAGACCGTCCAGAGCTGTCATTTGATTGACAGCAGCCAACTGTCAGTGGTCAACTGTCAGTTTTGACATAGAACGGCCATTTTGATAGCTCCAAAATTGACCGACTCGCCTTTTGGGGGAAACTACATGATGTTGACCCTCAGTAGATGTGAATGTTTCTATTTCCAGCGTAACGTCCTAAGTGCCACTATATGCAATTGCTCCCCGAACGTATAAGCGACTAGACGTAGCTTACCTTTATCGGTGGGACCGCACCAGCCGACCACTAACCACGAGCGCTAAAAGCCTGAGCACGACAAACGAACGAATATGGACAGAAAGGTGATGGGGATGTGATGGCGAAAAATTACATTATTGTGCGCTTTGCGACACGTTCGGTTCGATCCGATACATGCCGAGGTTAGAAATGGTATGCTGTCGAAATTACCAACACAACACCGATCACGCACGTAAACATTTAAAATATAAATTGATGATCTTGCAGTTTGCAGACAAACATTTTGAAGACAAAAAGAATTTTGCGCAACTTTTATTACCTCGCAACGTAAATCCAATAATAAATTTTACTGTGTAGATATATTATGTACTTAGTGTTGTTTTAGTTTTCCGATTGTAAAAAACTATTTCGAGGACTTGAAGGAGCGTAGACCAGCAGACATTTATGACCACTAGACCACTTTATGGCAAACGTTAAAAGGCATAATTAAGCGATTTGCATTTGAATGAGAGTCAACCCCTAAATGAATAGCGGAGAGCGGCGTTTCCCGAAATGCACAGCCTCATTGTTTTTCGTGGCTACTTTCTTGTTGCTCCATTTCCTCCTCGCACGAATCGCACAGGTCAAGCTGTTTTTTAAGTCGCCACAAAGCAGCCGCATTCCCGCGGAAAAGGAGCATACGTGCCGCATACCGCATGGCAACATACTAGTGTCGCATTGGAATTGTCACTTATGAAAATTTCATTAACGATCACGGACGAAATGTTTGTGGTGTTTATTGCGAGCAATTGCGAGTTTTGCATGAAAAAATTTTATTTTCATGCGACAATTCCAATGCTCACGATGTAATGTTAGGACGCAACGGGCTATAACGTTTTCGTTTGTAAATTTCCGTTGACCACATCAATCTAAACCTGCATGCGGTTAGTAACGTGCACTGCAGTGGCCAGTAGAGCCAGTGAATAAGCGCGTCCTGTTGCTCCTGATGCCGGATTGGGTGCTAGGGTTGGGTGCAAATATAGTCCAAATAAGGAATAATAAATCAGCTCACGACCTACTTTGCACTCTGCGTCTATAAACCTGCTTGCGGAGCACTCAAAAATTAAAACACAACAATTAGTTGCCGTTCGTTAACGCCGCAAATGGATGCGTTTTTAAATGCGTACGCGGAATGAGGTTAGGTTAGTGAGGTCGGCAATCAAACAAACCGAAATTGATAAACTTATTAAACAGTTTCAAAGTTTCGCTTTCTTTCTTTTCTTTGCAGCTAAATATACGAAAACTTGCCGAAATGGGAAATGATGAAGATTGAACTGTTCATTATTGTTTCCTAACCTGCAATCTTTTCGCCCTTCGTTCGACAAGTTTTCGATTTAATAAAAACTTTCTACAGACCATCATCAGATTAACTGTGTTTTCATTGTGTGTGCTTATTAAACATTAAGTTCTTTGTCTGCCTTCCTTCCATATTTGGCGCATTCGCATTCTCAGTTACGCAAACATTTTTTTTGTATCCGAGAGAAATTGGTAATTCGATAACCTGCAAATACGGCGGGCGTCTATTGTTGCAAGAAGCTAGCGTATAATAAGCTCGAGTCGCCTGCATTAAATTTCCCTCGAATATTGGAAGCTGTCAACTCGACTGGGAAGACCAAGGACGAGCCCGGAAGCACATGTCTCATCTCGCCATCAGCCCATCTCAGGTTTCTATACACTTAAACTTGACTTGGATGCAGGATGTATCCGAGCCGAGCCGGGGAACGAGACCGGAAATAAACTCTTGCCATCGCCAATAATGCACCTTGTTGCTGTTTGCTCCGTTCTGTGTTCGCATTTTTGCAGCAATCAACATGTATTCCTCATGAGACACTTGGTATATTCGCGTTCGAATATAGTCACGATAAAAAAACAATTCGCCGCTTCGCGCATTTAAACGTTTCCGAGTTTCCGATTTTAATCCAATGTTCATTCAAGCGCCGGGCAAGATTGTGTGGATTTTCGCGATCGCGATGCGCGCGCTCGTCCCGAAGGTTGTGAATATTTCATGATTTTAATTTGCATGAAATGAACGAACGCAGCATAGGATGGGAATGTACACATATGCAGATATAGGATAGTGCGCAATCACTAAAGAACGCACAAAGATCAGGCAAACTGCTGTAGAGTTAAAAGTGAGGTTTGGGTGAGTTTTAATTGGAAGCTTGAAATCCATTTTTATTATTTGAAGAAATATAACATATTTAACATATTAATATCATACTTTGTTAGTCCAGAGAGGTCCACTAACAAGAAAAAAGTAATTTTAACAGTTTTCATTTAACACAATTTTAAGTTAAGGCGGTTTTATGCTCAAAAAATTAACACGTAACAATTAATGTAAGACATTTAAGAAATTTTTTTACATTGTTGGCCAATTATTAATTGTCTTACATTAAGTCACATCTTAAATGTGTGCATAAACGGTTATGTGAAGTTTATGTCTTCCAACTTTAAATTAAATGTCTTACATTAATTGTTACGGGTTAATTTTATGAGCATAAAATGGCATTAGACTTTCATTTGATAACACAAAATTAGTTCGAAATAGTATTATTTTAGTTGTTCTGTCATAAATGCTTGCCTCGTAACATACTACAATTATGTATTATTAATAATTGCCGATTTTATGTTAATACTTTTAACTAATTAAATTTTTAACATAAACACAACACATTTTTCACCGTGTACATTACACTTAGTGTTACTGCTTTTACGTTTATCAGGGCACCTGCAGTGTCCTGTGCGATGCGATAAATTCGAATTATCTTTTTGGAGCCTTTAAGTAATGCGCACGGCAATGATGTAGCAAGTTACGTTGCTTTTGTTGTGCAAAACAAGCAAGAAAAATGCGCACAAAAACGGCCAAGCAATGCAAAAACGAAAAGATAAGATTGCGCGCGTTACAGAATTTTAGGTTAGGTATTAGTATTAGACTTGCTTGGATACTAAAGAGTGGATTACTGCGCGACTTAAGCATTCAGTACGCATGCAGTCACTTTATCATTCGTTCTTTTTACGTTTTCCTCGGCGTGTACTTACGCGGAAAGCAAAAAAAATGCAAAAAGGCTTAATCGATTAAAGGATCCACTGTGGACTGTGACATTTTGGGATTTCTTTACGCTTTTTTCGTATTCTTTTATTAAGACATTACTGCACGGAGAAACCTAACCTAACTTTGGAGAACAATGAACAATAAAATTGAAAAATACAATAAATGATTAATGGATAAAGTTGCAATAGAATATAGAATATAGTTAATGTTTGTTTGCAAAGAAACAAATCACATTCGCCTGGACGTACGCAAATAAAATTACGAGTAAAATTTAAATAAATTTCAAATTTTCTATTGTTAGTTTTGTGCGCTGGTGCGCTGATGAATTGTAAAATGCAGCCGCGTGGTGCGGACTGTAGATTTCACGTTTTTCTGTTTTTCAGCTTGAGCGTTTATTTCAGCCGAAGTTTAAATAGTGAACGCGAACGCTACCAACGCAAACATACACAACAATAAAATATCCGTGAAATAAATGTGAATCGTATACGTGTTGCGTCGTGTGGTGTATTGTAAGTAAGCCGGCGAGAAACACAGGTAACCAACCCCTCATATTATTTATCGACCCATATCTGCAGAGCTTGTTGCGTCGCACCTGACGTCATGCCACAACACATCGAACACGCCGAAGGCGAAATAATGCTACATTTTTCTATTGTATCGTATTCTTGCTTGTATCAAATTAAATAAAATGAAGCCGCCAAGTAGCAAGTATTATTCTACATACTTTGTTGTAATTGAAAAATGCTACTTTTGTTAAATCAATAAAGTTAATAACGCACATTATACTTGTGTCATTATTCTAATAATAAATTAAAAGATTTATCCACTACGTAATTTTAGTTTCTAAGCAGTTGAAGTGAAAGATTATAATTTGATAATGTAAATGTTGCAAGCTGCAAGAGTTCAAATAAAATAATTGAGCGATCGAAGAAATGAACACGCAAGGTAGACAACTTCATCTAGTGATAGCTTCGAGAACTAAGTAGCTTCGTTTAAAATTGATCAAAAGTACGCGACAACTTAACGATTTTTCCTTTGAAATTTTCTCTTTCAGAATGGATTACATTATAAAAGGCTAATTTATTGAAAATTGTTGTTTATTTGATTAGAAATCAAATTGTTGTTATTTTTAGTAAGTAGTTGAAATAATAGGTTAGATTAGGTTATGATTCCAATTTGATGTACTTTGATCTTTGGGGTTGGTAGTGAAAGATGTTAAAAATCTAATTGGAAATAGTTATTTCCATTGTGATTTGAGTAAGTATTGCAACACAATATCCAATATCGGTTCGCGGTTGCACACATTTGCTGTAATGCGATCAATACAATAAGCTGCAACGGCGTATGTGCGCAATTCGAAATTCGAACGCCGATGTGTCAGATCGATGGGATAAACGCTATCCGACGATTGGCTGAAGAAAATCAATAGAGGTAGACCGATTTTATCGATTTTCTTCGCCTGCTCGCCTGCTCTGGGAGCGGGTCGCGAGCGTAATGCAAGATGCCCGCGCGGGGCAGACAAAGCGAGCGCACCGATCCCCTTTTCAACAGTTCCACACACAATTCGAGCACCAAGCAAGGGGTCGGGGTGAATGCTTGCTTGCTTGGCGAACACGAGCCCAGCGAAACGAAAACAGTTTCGCATCGCAAATCGTCATCGACAGAGTTGAGAGTGCGAACAACACAAATTATCCGCCGTGATATCAGTGCGCGTCGTCCGTAACGTTATTCGTTTAATTTACGCCAACAATACGAAGAGCATCAAGAAGTTCATCAACTGATAAAGTTTGCCGCGCTCGCGTTATTAAAAGTTGCGACAAACAAACGACACGTGCTACTTGTACATGTATTTTACACCGTATTGTCAGAAGTTAGAAGGATAATTTTAATTGGAAAGTGAACAAGTGAAAGTTTCAATTAAAACACGGCGCGGGATCGTCCGAGTGAAATGAAAACAAAAGCACGTGCACGTGTTTAATGAGCTTAGATTGGTAACATTCGAAAACCTAACCAACAATGGACATTCAAACGGAAAACTATCAACTGAAATGGCATTCGTTCGGCTCGTACCTGCACGGCTGCGTCGCGGCCGCGTTGAACGGCGATTGCTTCACCGACGTTTCACTGATAACAATGGACGGGCGGCAAATCAACGCGCATCGATTTATCCTCTCCGCGTGCAGTCAATACTTGCACCAAGTGCTCAAATTGCAGGCGAGGAACACGCAGCCATTGTCGATTATCCTTCCGCCCGAAATCAATTACAAGACGCTCAAAGTCCTCATTCAGTACATGTACAAAGGCGAGACGACCGTGTCGCAGGACATCCTCGAGAGCGTGCTGCGCGGCGGCGATTTGCTGAAGGTGAAAGGGTTATGGCGGCCCAAAGAGGACGAAGCGCCGCCGGCACAGGCAGCGCAGGAACAGAGAAGGGGCGCCAAAGTACACAACGCGCGCCATACTGCGGACACGCCACCGACGCATCCTAACCTCACTTCGGATCCGACTGATGCGCGCAGCAATGCGTCCACACCGACGCCGCACGCGAATTCAAATGCGGCAAATGCGAACTCGCATGGGACGCACTCGGTTATCAGAGAATCGCGCTCGTTGCTTGTTGGTAAACGACAGAAGAATGAGGAGTCTGTTATCAAAACCACGCAACAAACGCCGCCACCTTTGACACCCATCCAATTGCGAAATAAATCAGGGCGCGAGAAAAAGAATGAGCAAATGCATAGAGAAAAGGAGAAAACTCAGGAGGAGGATCTTGGTACAGCGAAGGACCTCATGCAGATTTTGGTTATCAAAGAGGAGCCTATTGAATGGGCGGAAGTCAATCAGGAAGACATCGAATTGGTGGAGAGGGAAGAGATGTTTGATACGGAGATGATGATCAAGCCGGAGGTGCAGATGGAGGACGAAGAGCGCCCGGAAGATTTGTACACGCCGTTGACGTGCGAATTGTGCTCGGAAACTTTCACTCTTCCGGCGGATTGGGTGAAACACGTGCAGACGCACACGGATATGATGCCTGCCAAGCGGCAGAAGCGCGGACAACCTTCAAATGTAACCTCAATTCAATTTTTTTTAACCTATTTAGCACTGAAATTTGTTAACCTCCAAATTTTACATGGACATTTTTTAACCTCAAAACTTAATAGTAACATTTTTAAACTTCCAAATTAAATAAACACGGACATTTCGTAACCTCGCAAATAAAGACTAATATTTCTCAAAATTTAACACTTAATTTTGTTAAATTTCAAATATTAGACTGAAATTTTTTAAGCTCAATACTTAACAGTAAAATTTTTAAGCTTTTAAATCAAGCACGAAAATTGTTTAACCTCGCAATTTAAGACACAAATTTCAACACTGAAATTTGTTAAATTTCAAAGCACGGAAAGCACGGAATTTTTTTAAACTTCGCAATTTAAAACTGAAATTTCCCCAAAATTTAACACTGAAATTTCCTCAAAATTTAACACTTCATTTTGTTAAATTTCATATTTGACACTGATATTTTACAACCTCAAAACTTGATAAAAAGATATTAAAACTTCAAAA
>JARJDT010007602.1:0-10060 GCA_030264655.1 Leptusa sp. GC000079
ATCATTTTTTACAAAGAAAAATGGCATTACATAATCTTGGATGAACAATACAGCTGCATTTTGATGCAAAATATGAGTTTTTCTATGACCTAATGCGCAATTTGCTCTCCTTCCTCTGCGTGATCCAAGCCAAAGCAGTATCAGTAAACCAAATAAGAAACACGTACACATTCGCAATCGTCACATTTTCCCATCTTATTCCGTTCATACATGCAGGGGGCACCAATACAAGAGATAATCCATTACACAAATCATAACATTGCCAGCGAGCAGTGCGTTTGCCGTAAATGTGTGTAAAACAATGGAATTGTTCAAATTTGCGTGCCAAAGAATCTTGCTAATCAACAACAAATCGTCCACTCATGTCCGCAATTTCGCAAGGTAAATGAAATGGCAATGACACTAAAAGTTAATTGGGGTTATAATTTTGATTGATGCCTTCAAACCCTTTGAAAACCACATGAAAAGCGCCTCATTATGACAGTTGCGACCACAAATTAACGCATTTCGACTGATGTGGTCCGCGAATCGAGCTAAATTTCAGTTTGCATTGCGGTCCTGTGGGCACCAACAAATGTTTAATGCGTTACTTGTCTTTTCGTTCGACGTCGCGCAGATTAGCCGAGGTCGGCAAGCTCGAGTCGCCGAAATTGTCCGGCAAGTATGAGACGGGGCAGCTGATCCTGCACCGCGTCTTTGGGTACCGCGGCGTCGTCCTGTTTCCATGGCTGGCGCGCGTCTACGATCGCGACCTGCCTCCGCACAAGGACGCGGACGAATTGAATCCTGCCGTCGTCAAGGAAGTGCACGGACGGCAGCATCTCTTCTATCAAGTACTCATCGACCAGCGCGACTGTCCATTCATAGTAAACACCGCCAAAACCACCGGAAATTGCCTTTTAATAGTTTTAAATATGTTTTTGTGTTTTTTAGCGGGCACAAACAGAAGCGGTGACTTTCCTAGGAAATCAGGAATCGTCGCGCAGCTTGTACGCAATTCCAGGACTCGATTATGTCGCGCATGAGGACATTATACCGTATACGAGCGCCGACAAGCAGCCAGTTCAACACGAATTATTTGACAAGTTCCTGGCGCATAGCACTGATCGCGATCCGCCGTTTATAGCGCAAGAGACGCTCAAAGCATGGCAGAACAAAAATCATCCGTGGTTGGAACTTTCTGATGTACATAAAGAGACTACTGAGAATATTCGCGTCACTGTTATTCCTTTCTACATGGGATGCAGGGAATCTCATACAAATTCCGTCTATTGGGTAAGGACAACTGTACAGGGTGTTTCAAAAGGACCGAGTACATCTTTCCAGTTGATATTCAAAAAGTTACAATTGATTTATTTGTTATTTTCTAGTGGAGATATTGTATAAGATTGGAAAACTTGGGCGCTTTGGCTGTACAGTTACGCGAACGGCATTGGCGCATCTTCTCCCTGTCGGGCACACTGGAAACAGTCCGCGGTCGCGGTGTAGTCGGGCAGGAGCCCGCGCTAACGCGAACTTTACCCGCTTTTCAATACAGTTCGCATGTTAGTTTGCAAGCACCAAGTGGTCACATGTGGTAAGAACTGCGTCAATCACTCTTTTAATTTAAAATAAAATTTAAAATTTCTCGGTTCTCGGTTCAAAGGGGTACATTCAGGATGGAAAGGGAAGATGGCTACACTTTTGATTGTCGTATTCCGCCATTTTCGTTGGAAAGCAAACCGGAAGCAGGACCTGCAGCTCCACCAGGAGCACTTTAAGTCGCGAGTATCAAATTTACAATTTGAAGGGATTTTAACAAACTCATGCATTAGAAGATGATACGCAAAAACTATTTATATTTTTACATACATGCATACAACTAGAACGACGTTGTTATTTTATTTTCCGCGAATAATGTTAAATTTTAAATAAACATGGAACGAAATCTAGTCTTTAATCTTGTCTCGTTTTTTTTTTCTGTTTTATTCACCTTAGAATTAATTGGAAAGTACATTATGCAAAGCTAACAATTACAAAACTGTACAAATTAGAAAAGTTGCGCAGATCTAACCTCAACTGTATGCTACATTTAAAATGGAAACATAAGGGCCTTTTCGCTGCTTTTGGTTACACAATGGTAACTGACTTGGTCTGCTTTGTAAGCTAACCAAACAGTAACCAGTGTGTAACCAGAGGTAACCAGAAATTCCCTATTGAAATTAGATGATTGCCATGCGTTTTAACGCTGTAACTATTAAATATCAATCGAATCGAGCGCAAAATATCACAGAATTATTAGTGTTATCTCGAATAATCAATCAAAAATCACAATTTCCGATTTTGAACCTTATATAATTTGAGGTTACTTTAAAAGTAATCACAATGATATTATTATTATTCTGGAATGTTTGTTTTCGCAATACCCATTATAGTTTAAAGAGCTGAAAACTCACTCTTTGGCTGACTCCGCGGACCAATCTTCAGCGATCCGCGCCCGTACTTGCTCCCTCGCACAAAATCGTAACTCGCCTCCTTTTTGTTGAAAGTCTCGACGAGGTTCTTAACCAGCGAGCCTTTGGTACCTGTACAACCTGTCTTTGTTTTCTCTTCATGTTCATGCTCATTGTAAATATGGCGTCGGTGCATCACCGGCGTGAATGCTTTGCGCTGCAAGAGATGCGCCTTGTTGAGCTCGAAAGTTCTCGGCGATTTCGTGAGCATGTTCATTTCCAAGCTTAAATTTGTAGGCGCTTCTTTCTTGTCTTCTTCGTTAGTTTTCTTGCGTTGCAGATGTAAATTCGCATCGTTTTGTTTGAAAATATTGTTGGCGCGTTGCGTTTTCTGCGGTTTTGAATTGGTCACTTCTAAAGTGCTTCGCTTGACTTTATCGCGCACGCAACCGCTTGCTTCAAGTTGATCAAGGTGCTGCGTTTTGAGGAAACGATTACGCGTGAAATTCTTGGGCACTTTGCGAAGCATCTGCTTCTGATCTTTGAGATTGTTTTCAAGCGGTTCTTTAATCGTGTTTGTAATCTTCGCAACACGTACTTTATTCGTATTGGAATGTAAGTTTTTCTCCGTAAGTGTTTTAGTCTTATCAGCAAAAGTGTTGCGAAAAGCGGCGTCGTTCTTGAGAAAATCAATATTCTCATAATTGGGAAACTCCTTTTCGTTAACGGGAAAGTCATGGAAGTCATCGCACGATTTCGTGCAGAATTCGTCGGGAATAGAGCGCAGAGAACAATTCTCAACACTCTTCGACAATTTGCCTAGGCCAGGCGTGGAACGTTTAAGTATCGGCTTGGGTTTAATATTATCAGAACTACAAGACTTTGCAATGTTATCAGCGATAAGTTTGCCTTCAGTGATCGGCTCCAACTGAATGGGAATCGGCGAGATCATTGTCAAATCTTCGGGTGTATTAGACCCGCTGGAATTGGGGCTAATCCCACGGAAATGCTGGATATCAAAGAGTAGATCCCCAGGCAAAGGGAGACCCACCGATAAATGAATAGAAAGCGACTCTAGCCAGACTTCAATAACCTCAAACGGGGGCCTCCTGTCCGGATTGAGGTCCGTGCACAGGAAAGCCACCTGAAAGAAGGGTGGCGGACAATTATGGCAGAACTTTTCGCGGAAAACGTTTTGATTTAGGCCAAAGTCGTTGCTGCGCGGCAAAAAATCGGGATCCGCCTGTACGCGACCAATAATTTCACAGCAAACAATACCGAAACTGAAAATGTCCACTTTCTCGTCGTACTTGTTGCCTTTCATCATTTCGGGCGCCATCCAGTACGGATTACCTACAACCGTGTAGCGTTTTTTGCGCTCGTTGCGCCGATTACAATTCGTATGACACGAGGTCGCCGAAGCGGATGAACGACGCAAACTGTCCGTGTTTTGTGAGATGATACGAGCCAACCCAAAATCAGCGACAATCACAGTCTTATCCTGCGAGAAAAGCGAATTAAATTAAAATACAAATGGCGTCATGGCAGCCATCTTGTTTTTTGTCATGTGACTTACTTCTCTAACCAAACAATTGTGCGAATTCAAATCGCGATGTATGATGTTCATCGAATGCAAATAAGACATTCCAGCGGCAATGTCGCGCGCAAAAGAAACTCGCTGTTGCCACGGCAGCGTCTGCTGATCATCCTGAAGTAACTCTGTCAAAGTACCACCAGCGATATACTCAGTGACCAAATGCAGTTTGCGTTCTTTGTACAGCACGCCAATAAACCGCAAGACATTGCAGTGGTGCAAGCTGCGCAGCACAGCGACTTCCTTCAGGAAGTTCTGCTGCGCCTCCTCGTCAACCCTATACAGTTCCTTGAGGACCATCACCTCTTCGGTATCGCGCGTGGTCACCTTAAACACTTGCCCAAAGAAGCCCTGCCCAAGGAGTTCGCCCTTTACCAGGTCCGAAGCGCGGAAAACGCGCTGCTGCGGCTTCGGGTCAAGAAACGAGTAGGCGCGCGAGAGTTCGTTGGGACGCCGCTTATTGTTGGGCAAATCATCAAGCAGGCGACTCATCGAACTGCTGCGTTCTTTATCGAGCGACGGCCGCGATTCGAGGTGTTTGCGACGCAACAGCTGCCGCGAGCGTTGACAGTGCGCCTCATCACGGCGTTTGAAAAGACGCTCACGCTCCTTGTCAACTTTTGTTTCATTCTCGTCCTGCAATGGCACATCGGGGGTTTTTGCCGGAGTTTTCGCGTCGATTGCCGCCGCCGCGCATTCAGTCAGTTTGACATTCGAGTGGGTCACTTGCGGAATGTTGCTATCACTTGTGGTGGTCAGCACGGGGTTTTTGGTGCGTTGCACATGGAAGTCGCTTTTGCAGCGCGTTATCGACCCGGGGTCGTGTTCAATCGTCAACTGGCAATTTGCAAAGAGAAAATACACAAGTAGGGGGGATTTAACGACTAAAATTGGGGGGGTTTGTGTATACCTGGAGGACGGTTTCAGAGTATTTGAGGATATGTTCGACGCTTTCGAGCGGTTTGTCTTTGACTGGCGTGCCGTTGATTTCCAGAATGCGGTCGCCGATGTGCAATGACATCATATCATTGTTAACATCCAATCTGGCGATGTTATAAAAGATATTTTAAATGGTTTATCGCTTTATAACAATTTTAATTATAAAAACAACTATACCCGACAGGCAACCCAACATACTTTTTGGGTTGCCTGACAGGCGTTAATGATCCTTAATTATTCTGGTTTTTTTTAAGTAAGTTAAGCGTTTTCAATAATTAGTAATTGTAATTACGAAATTACCTGAAAGCTGTCGGCGTAAGATAACAGCAAAATCGGCACGCCGAAGTTAAAAATGTTAGTGCGAAGCCGATGAATTTGCCACGGAGTTGCCACATTAATCTATTAATTTGATTAATAATAATCAACATAACTAATTAGTTTAATTCGTGTTAATTGTGAGCACATGAAATAAATCGCTAAGGCGCTTACTGTGAAATCGTCAAGTGACTCTGCCCGATCGGATCCGCCGTCAATTTGATGGAGTGCGGCCCTGTGGGCAACTCCACAAGCCGGATCGAATGATTGCTAATGAAGGGATACCGCTGTCTTTTCTGCAGCGGCTGCATTTGCTGCTTGTAGCAACCGCCACAATACAATTTCGAGCGTTCGACCAGCGCGTACGAGTCGCCATCGCCGATGAAGATCGCACACAGGGTGCAACAAAAGCATTCCGGATGGAATTTATGCTCGCCGGCAACCATAACCGGCCCTGTTATCACCTACATTTCAGCTTATTAGCAACTATTCAGCAATTTCTTCCTAGTTTTCATCCCGTTTTTTTACCTGTCCGCATTGTTGGCAACTTTCGCCAAAGCGCGTCCAGTAATCGTTCTTGCAAAACAAGAGACCATCTTTCTCAAAGTACCAATTCGACAGCAGGCCATCACACACTGTGCACCTAAAGCACTCCACATGCCAGTCTTGTCCTAGTGCTGAGACGCACTCGCCATCATCGTCGACGAGATTCAGGCAACCGGCGCACGTAGACGAATTCGGGTCAGCGTCCTCTGAAATTTCCATCGTTTTGGGTGATTTGCCTGCGTTAGAGCCGTCTTGGCCGCTCTAGGGCTTAGTTATTAGGGGAAAAAGACGCAAATGTACACAGCCCACGCACTCCACCATTGACGAACAGCAAGAACGCGCGTACGCACGATTCGCAAAGAATACGGGGCACTTATGAGCGATTGTATTGAGATTGTGCGCGCTTACCCTTGTCTGTCGATTGTTCCATTGTCGAACAAGACGATGTCGCTAATAATTAACAATTATTTGTTTGTTTTGTGCGCTGCATTTGTGTTTGTTGTTGGCGAACGCACGTATTCGTCATGCTGCAAGACTGTATTAACTAGGCAACCCGCAATACAACAACGCCATTTAATCGAGTTTTTTATTGGATTTGCGGGAATAAAACTATGTAATTTAATTAATATGCGTTTATTATTGATTATTTCAATGACTAGAATGTTGATTACAAAAGTAACTTGCACAAAAATGAGTTCTGGATATGTTGTATTGCATTTTCTCTGCTTGAACTTGCGCTAAGCTGAAGACATTTATATGCAGTGTTTTGTTCATTTTTTAAACTTCTATTATTTACTTTTTTTGCATGATTACCTAATTATTGTTTATTGATTATGTATAAATATTAAAGGTGTATAATAAGTTATTTGTGTTGTTATTGTGCAATTTAAACGTTGAAAATGTTGCATTAAATATGAAAAATTCCACACTTGATTTGCGATTAAAACTTCGAAAAATTTGCGTCCAAAATTGCCGACCTCAAATACACTACATTCATTTTGTGTAAACTTCATCTTTATACTTATGTAGGAATTTTATTATCGCTGTTAGAATTTGTCGTAGAAAGTGTGCATGGTGGATTTGATTTCTATACATGTACTTTGATTTGAGCAAGAAGTTTTGTGTTTGTTTTGATATCAATTCATTAAAAAATATCGACAACAAAAAATCTCCAACAAAAACCGTTCGAATAAGATTGAAGTGCATTGTGTGCTTTTCACTTTTCAAAAACGAACACAACACGAATACAAACAGCAATAAATATATAACTTTTTGGAAATGCATTAGTATTACCAAGATCAACAACAATAAATGTTCAATTTGTTAATTTTATAACGTCTAATTCGGTGCGCGTGTCCTTAAAAAGTGTTTTCATTCAAAATTTTGCCACATTTTCAGTCCTTTCCAATTCCAATAGCAAACGCGCGCGCATTGAGTGTACCTAAGTTAAATTTATTCCTAAAACTTATGTTTTCTTTATTTAAAAATAAATTAAATCTTTATTTCTACATTATACAGGGTGTTTATTTTCAAGTAAACCAGTGCAAACAATAAGTCTTTTCGAGTTCACTGTTTTGCTTCTGGTGACGTCACTATGACGTGTGTAAACTCGCAATCTTACTGCTAACTTCGAGTTTATGACATGTACGACGTCATAGTGACGTAACCAGAAGCAAAACAGCGAACTCGAAAAGTCCTAATCTTCTACTTGCAAATAAACACGGTGTATATCAATTGACTCTTTGAACCAAACTTTTTTTGCGTTATTACGAAATAAGAAACACTTATATCATGCATGCACTTTGTAAAACCATTCTCTAATGCATATATCGCTAATTTATGTATGAATTTTACAAGTCATGCGAATTTCGTGCGCTAACAAAACAACACAAAACACAACGAGAACGAGGGGAAGGAAAAGAATGTAGTGGATTGATTCCACGTTATTTGCACCTTGTCTGCGCAATTATAATCGAATGAATATTACGAAAAACGTGTGCGCTGTTGACCGATAGTCCACGTGTCAACAGCCAAAGTATCATCATATTTAAGCATTGCAAACGTATTCAAAACGAACTTGATCAATGTTTAGTGTCAACGTGTATGAAATGGTTGATGTTTTCATCAATGAATCAATAATGCAGTGTTGCCAATGACAAAATAAATGCTGAAGCTGGTTTGCATCTAATAATTATAAGAATAACAAGAACGGAACGGCCTCCAACAAGATCTCGCCGCACTGAGTGTTTCGCAAAAGGCCGCCACGACACCAACTTATCTGCGCTTCCATTCGCTCTTCGTCCATTTCCTATTAATATCTCGATTAATATTGCTGTCGAAATCGCCCGTCGGCCATTTCCGCCGGCACATCCATCAATAAATTGGGCATAGGTGGCAACACTGGCAACGCTTGAATCGGCGGCACTGGCATGTGATCAACGCCTATACGCAATCCTTCATTACCACTGAGCATCGCCACATGCACCGGCTGGTGCTGATGATGCATGGGATGCAAATGCTGCATGTGATTCAACGAAGATGCCACCGACGAAGACAGCGACGCCGGCATGCTATCGCCACCCGGTGCCTTTGTGTGAATCTTCTCTTTGAGCGTGTTAAATTTGCTCTGCATCATTCTGATCTGCACCTGCAGCGAGCTACTCAACTGCTTTTGCAAGTCTTGCACTTCGGAGATCTCTTTGCGCAGATTCTGATAATTGCTACGCACCTCGTTCACCGATTGCAGAAGCATGCCGACCTGGACTTCGCCGCCGTCGGCATTGTCTTCGAAGATGTTCTTTTCGATGTCGCCGACTTGCAGTGCGAGCTCGTCCATGCGCACGTCCGTCTGCAACATCTATAACAGCGGAAATTACCCCTCAGGATGCGCTCGCACAAAGCAGCATCGAATTTGCCTGTTTCTCCAACTCTTCCATCGTCACTTGATTCATTTTAAAGCTGGTTGCCGCCCCAAGTTTCACATCACAAACTCGTTTATAATTATCAAAGCTAAAAACAGGAGCGGAAATAAATTAAAGGATAATTGCACGGAAAAACCTTGAGCCTGCAGGAAAATGTCAGCGGAAATTGATTTGGAAATTGCCGATGCCGAACTCGCACGACTTTTCACGAACGATTTAACCTCTTTTATTCGCTCTTTTTCGAGATAAAACTTCGGAAAAAACACCAAAACTAAAGATAAAGGCTATTTACAAACAATTAAAAAGATAGATTTAATTAGTCGTGGGACAAAGCGGGCATCGAACGTGCTCATTATGAGTTTAATAATCGCATTAGTTTGGTGCTTTGATAAATGTTTATACAGGGACGGCTTATGTCCAAGGTAATTTTACCCCATTTGGTCTTCAACCTTGTTTTTGAGACAAACTAAACAGCGAAACAGTTTATGGTCAAGTTATAAAGCATTTGATACAGTAATTTGTCAGATTTGTAAACATTCCAGGCAGTTCTAGCAAACTTTCCAACGCAATCCACCTCTGGATTTTATTGACGTCATATAAGTTTGCTACGTTGATTCGTTCGTTCATCGTTACGTATCTCGACGCACTTATTTTTGTGTCATAACATTTCCCAATCCCTATCCGAGTTCCCAAGCTAAAACCAAAACCAAAACCGGTCAGTTATAAAATGAGCTTCGTCTGTGCCGAACGCGTTTAGAATTTCACCCAGCGTCCCTTTGAACGTCTTTTTATACGATTTTAGTGTAAAAACTACAAGTTCTCACAGTTTTGTGCACAGACAATTTCGAGTGTATTGTTTGCATTTTGCACTTTTATTCGCGAATTTTATTTACAACTTTTGCAATTGTTCATTTGTTGTTGAACAATAAAAATTGGTCAGAATGAGTATTATGAGCAATAATAAGGTAAGCAAATACAGTTGGCGCAAAAATTCGCGTTTAGCTCGGCGAAAAATTCAACTTGCACGAACAATAAATGCAAATATTTATTGACGAGTGTATTGTGTGTGCACTTTGTACCCTTCTTATCGAGTTTCTTGTTTGCTTTATCACATATTTATATGAATTGTCGCCGTTTGACGATTTGTCGTTGTAAACTGAGAATTGAGAAATTAAATTACAATAAACTTTGCTCTACTTAACTTGCTTCACGATCTAACTTTTGCGCGTTTTAATTAGTTTCATTTTAAATTTTAAAATTCGATCATTTAAAGAAGGAAGATCCGCCCCTGGCGGATTCTACCTGAGGACCTC
>JARJDT010007621.1:0-16739 GCA_030264655.1 Leptusa sp. GC000079
TGTAATTGTCATTAGAGAAGTATTGTAATCGTGCAGGGCTAAATCAACTTGTGAGGCGCGGAGCGCCGAACTTTGGCCATTCGTGAGGCGCGAAGCGCCGAACTCCCAGAGGGCAAGTTGCGGGTCGGCCCGACTCATTTTTTTTTTAAGTAAAGCACAAATCAGATTAACTTACAACACATGATTTAATTGACCATGACAAAATCCAAATCCAATAAGGGATTTATTGATTTTATTGAGATTTGCAATGTGATCCTATTATATTAATTTACAAATCTTAAAACGTTTAAACATCATATGTACCTATAGTTATAGTTAAAATATTGCGGTGTGGTGTGGTGATAAATGTGCTTTTAATTTCGAAAGCTTTTAAGTATGAAATTTATTTCGGAGAATGTATAAGGTTTGATTTACAGAATGGCAAAAGTATTTGGAAACTTGAACTTGTGGCGGTGCACTTTTTGTTGTACCTCGGCCAAAATGCCACGCACGTCATTCGAACCTTTGATAATGACCCATGTTGCAATTTAACATTGAAATAAAAAGCACTAAATGCTTAACGTCGTTGCGTAGTTTATAGTTTAACAACGGAATGAGTTATAAAACTATTCGTCACTCGCTCTCGCACAATTCTTGTTTACTTGATTAACTTGGATTAACTTGATACATCTTGTATAATATTCAATATACAGGATGAATATAGTGCACAAGTGCACCCTAGACCTGCAACTCCAATAAACACTTGTTGTCTAAATGACAAAAAATGCCCAATTTGATATGATTTACGCACCATTTTCAAATTCTTATTTATATAAATATCGCCGTTTGACCGTTCACATATTAGGCATAGACATTTCGCACTTGCCGCGAGCGATAGCGATGCTAAATTTGGCAGTAATCCAGGAAGCATCATCAGTCGACGGAAACACGGCGAAAATTTGCGTCATTAGATAATCTTAGCAAAACATCAAAAATACAAACATTGTGCGCGCATCAAGGAAAAAAGACGTCATATTTTGGTCCTTTTGAAAGTTGAGTTTGGAAGGTACCAAATTTGGAGTGGCACACAACAAAGAGTTGGGAGAAATTACATGCTTTATTTTTAACGGTTTTGAACAATTAGTAACGATCAGCTCAAAATAGTTGTAAAACAAATTTGCGAGCAATTGACGACAATGACTTAAAAATGGCTTGGCCCCCGATCAAAAATTTTAGAAATGCTGTTTGCAAAATTTATTTATTTAGCATAAATTTTACGACAATTTGATGTGTAAATCTACATTTGCCATTACTATAGAAAAAGCTATAGGAAAAAATAAAAAAGGCGCCGGGAATATTTGCCTTGCAATATTTATGGTTTATAAAAATTGTAAAGAAAGCTCAAGAATTCTTTGGAGCCTTCTCGAAGATTTATGATTTATATTTTAAAATCCAATGTTTGCGCGGTCGAGACCATTTATACAAATGTAAAATGTATAAATACACGGCAAGCGTCATTGATTTTGTTGGGTTTTTGTTGCAGGACTCGCCATTGAGTGCAAAAGTTGCCCTTTTCAATAAACAAGCAAATTCGCACCAGGAGAAACAGGCTGTGAATCCATTCTCAAATGGCAATGGCGTGGGGAACATGCCAAAGCCACAATTTTCCAAAGATGAATATGGCAGGTAACTAAATTTTACCGTGTAATTTCCTAACTTGTGAATAAAAGCAGATTGAATTGAACATTTACAAATGCCCTTTACATTATCAATTTCGACCGAGGAAGGAGTTAGATCAAACAATAAATTGACTAATTTTCCTAATTGCCAGAAATTTCGTTTTTTTGCTTGATTTTTCGCTGATAACTTGGAAACAGTTTATATTTCGGCAATTTCTTGACCTGTGCCTGAAAACATATAAAATTCCGCATTTGTAATGTGTTTTCTAATTTCCAATTTCCATCGGGAAAATTAATAAGTTTGGCCGTGAACTTGATTTCACTCACTTTTAAACAGTACTAAAATTTTGTGTTTTTGCGTGTATAACTTGTAAACTGTTTATGGCACGGGACCTTCCTAACCTGCACCTGAAAGTAGATTTCCCATATTTATGTGTTTTTTATATACCTAATTGTCGTTAAATCCGGCTCCTCTGAGTTCATTTTTATCTTGGAAGAACATAAAAAAATGGGCATCCTCTACTTGTTTCCTCCTCAATCAAATATTATACCAAACATTTATTGTTTAATATTTAGGGAAAGAGGTGAAAAATTAAGAAATTCGTAGTAATTCTTGAATAAACTGAAAATTTTATGTTTAGTTTACATTTGGAAGCAATAAGCAAGCAATGAACATTCTTTCAAAAATAATTACAGCGACCCATTTAGTAAAGAAGTTTCACGGACATTTTCTGTTTATGTTTCGCACCAAGAATGTAAAGTTTAAACCAGTAGGTCATGGAATTTCGCTGTATACACAAAATTAAAGTTAAAACATCCAGAAATTCACATTATTTTACATTTGAATTGAATTGAACAAATAATTGAAATTTTGATTTATTTGTTTAATAGGCCCGCAAAAGGATCGCTGTCAGAAAGCCGAGCATTTAAAGCCACTATTGAAATCTGCAAAGAAATGCTCGAATGCTGTATTATAATCTCCGACTATGGCGAACCGCTATTTGATCCAGAAGAAAAAGTAGATGATCCCAGGAAAGTCATTAGTTTTGGTGCATTATTCCAAGTAAGTACTGCCGATTAAAAAGATAACTGCGCAAATTTCGATAATTTACGATCAAAACACATCGGAATCGGTACGCGTGTCCGCCGCGAAAAATTAAAACTTGGAAACCATAAACACGTAACACGATCATTCCGCACGTGCACGTGCGAGAGCGATTCTTGTTGTCGGCACACGTCAAATCGAATAAATAAGTTGGCAAGCGGCAAGCGAAGCTACTGCTATATAAACATTTACATGTTGCTTAATTCTTTATTTTAAATTTTACATTCGCTTTCGTTCATTCATTCATTCATTCGCAACTTTTACCATTGAATTAATTTACAAAAACATTTAAAATTTGTTGTTACTTGCAGATTTACACAGTGATCTCAGACAAATTAGTTGGTATGCTGCTGCGGGCAAGAAAACACAAATTAGTCGACTTCGAAGGCGAGGTGTTGTTCCAACGACGCGACGATCATGTCCCGATTATTCTTCTCAAACCCATCAGCGAAATCAAAAAAGTCCTGCATGAGAAAATCCGCATTGCGCAAGAAGGCATCAAAGCAAATGAAAGCAATGAAATTTGTTGACGATTGTCCATTGTTAGACGGCGACGCACCATGAAGTGTTTATGAATTAAATTAAAGTAAAAGCTATTTATAGTTTGTAAAGAAATGAAGGCACGGAACATGTATACATAACATAGGTCATAGACATTATTTATTATTTTTTGTAAATATTAAAATATTAAATGACGATAGAGTGAATTGAGGCCCAGGCCAGTGAATGGTTGCATGGTAGCAAAAAACGTGCCTAAGGTCTCATCAAAACAGGGTAGTCAATAAGTATTGTCGTTCACTTCGTTCATTCTTCTCTAAACACTAATTTAATTTCTTTCTATTATTATGTTGTAAAAAGTTATCTAAGTATTTTTTATATTTTTTGTTTTATATTATGATTATTTCACCAAACAATTAAATAAATTATTAATTATAAGTTGTAAGTAGTTAAATTTAAATGTTTAAAACCAAGAAATAAAACAAATAGTTCTTCATATATTTATTTATATTTTCATAGTTTCTTTTAATTTGATATCACTTTTAATTTTAATATTGTGAAATTTAAATGAATTACATATATGTATATTTTCTTAAATACAGGGTATTCGACTTATGGTGATAGACAAACACTGCAAGTGGAACACCTTGTACGAATTATTAGGAATACAACTTTAGAGACACCTGCATAGTGCTAGTCATTATTTCACTTTTACCTGTTTTCCTAGTTACTTTACAAATTTAATTATCAATTCTATATGCATATCAATCCGTTAAAGTGAAGATGTCTATAAAGTATTAATTGCACTTAATAAACAGTTATTTTTACAGTCAATTACAATTGAATTACACTTAACATAGAATACTATTATTAAATTAATTGGCGCATTAACATGTCTGAATAACTTTCATATTTCGCTTTCTTTTGTGTTTTTGATTATAACGCTTTTGATTTGAACTATTTGAACATTGCAACAAGTACCTGCTTTTAGTTATGGACTATACAGGGTGATTCAACAATAACGCACTTTCTCTCGTGGAATTTTTGCAGACTACTAGTACAGCAACAGCAACAGCGCTTTTTGCTCTTTCAAACGCAAAACATGTCAGACGTCGAAAAAATGTTGTAAGCAACACGTGCGACAAGGATAGAGCTAATTAGGGCAACATTTCAAGGTTACTTAATTAGTTGCCTATGGTTGCTTAGACTTGTTTGTTCTTGACTGATGAGCTATGCTACAGTCTACTTCAAATTCAGAATTTGAATATGTGAATTTCTGAATAAACCTTAACATTATGCTATACTGTTTACTGGAATGTGTAATGATTTGCCTAGTTTTACTCTAATTAGCCCTATCTTTGTCACACACATGTTGTCGCCAATTTGTTATACGTAAAAATGTATGATGTGCTGCGTCTATTTGTATTAATTTGTAACTCATACTACAAAATATTAGTTAGAAATTAAATCGTTTCTGTCATCTCTTAAGTATTTTTCATACTTAAGTATTAAATACGGCGTACTAAAATAAGGAGGCTAAACGCCATTGAAAACGTCCCAATTTTTGCAATCTAAATCAAGTTCATAGACAAAATGTAGGTGGCGCAAAAGACAGTAAGCCCAAAGAATATTTGGTTGATCGCATAAGCTGTAGCTTTAAGTTTGAATCATAGGTTTGAATGAAATTACAGAGAAAATCAAATTTAAATATTAAATGCATTTTTAAAATAACTTTTATCTAAAAAAAATACACCGAAATATACCTAGATGAGAAATATCGAGTAAAATTCATCACGCGTCATGATGTTACTGTTTACAGCGCGCCGAGCGGAAAATAGGAAAGCTTGAGAAAACGGGGACACAACTTCGCATAGGAGATTGGTCTCCTTTGTTTAGTACTCCGTAGGATTGGTAGCTACTAGCTCCGTTGTTGGTAGTATTAACATTAATAGTTAAAGATTTCAATTGTAAAACAGCTAAATACCCAACATCAATTTTTTTAAGAATGCAGTAGTTAGCGCCACCGTCGCACATGTAATTCAAATGCAAATATTCACATCAAGTTGGCGAAATTACTGCATTCTTAAAAAAATAGAGATTATGTTTTCTTTATATATTCAATGTTTGATAATTTTGCAAAATCTACAGAAAAATTGAAGGATGAAAATCTTCATAGCAATTTGGATTGCATAATTGAAATAATTTCTCCGCAGCTTTACAATTTACAATTTGTGATTCAACTAATGATCTTAAATTCCCACAAATAATCTTAAAAAACTGAAAGCTGTTTTAAATGTTTCTGGTACTTTACTACTAGTGCAACAAAGCCACAAAAAGAAATGCGCTATTTATGTTTCACGCTGCAGTACAGTATGAATTATCTGGATAGAATTAGAAGTAGTTTTAGAAGATGTGGAAGATTAAATAAAAATAATGCAAATAAATTAAAATTTCAAAAAAGAAAATAACTGAACTATCTTCTTAAGGTCTAGCTAGAATAAAATTCAAAGAAAGAGTCTTTTAAAGACCAACACTTAAGAGTTAAGATTGCAATGCAAAATTTACGAATTATCACGATCACGTTGTTTTTACCCTATCTTATTACTTTCTTTCCGCGTTTGACTCCATTCGCAACAATTAAAAATAAAATAATATTAAAATAAGCAATGCAATTATCCTTCTCCTTCTTATTTATAGTATGTATAGAAGTTTAAATTAAAAAAAAGTTCATATATTAAGTTCCACATTCGACGACGGTCGACGACAAAATAACAAGGAGTTAAGGAGATCTTTGGCTTGACGTTGGCACACGCCCTCTTAATTTTAATAATCAAATTAAAATTATCAACAACCTAGCAACTTGTTTGTGTTCCTTTTGTTCATTTCCTAGTTAAAACTGCAATAACTAGAATGCTGTAATAGGTTTACAATGTTTACATAAATGGTCAGTTGTTTGCTGTGTGCGTCACGTTTTTCGCGGGGGCGGCGTTGGCGCTCCAGTGCACAGCGCATTCGACATGCGTCGTTCTACAGTTGGAATGTTCTCGTATACGGTGCTTCTTGGAAACTCTTCCGGCGGTCTTCATTCAATAAAAAACTTACAATTAGAATAGAATAGTAAATTAGCAATGAAAGTTTTAAAATTTTACGTTATCATTCGATTCAAATCACATTCGTTTCAAATAACTGTATAATACCTTGGAAGTAGCGTGGGTTTCTTCATCTCACGACCCACACTAGGCGTACTGTAATGAATGCTCATCGTCGATGAGCGATTCGCGTTTGTTAGCGACGTACTGTCTCTGATCGGCGGCGGCATACCGCTTGCGGGTGTATTATTCGTCAGCGAATCGCTCGTATATCGGATATTCGTATACTCGCGACCTGCCTCCCGCGATTTCTGATCAGCTTTCATTCGCACCGTAGTCGTCTCAATGTGATGCTTGACGGCCAAGTAGACAAACTTGTACTGCGCCTCAGTCTGCACCATGCCGGAACGTTGCGAGCGCACCATTTGCACCGCGCGTTGGATATCTATCTCGCAATCCAAGCCGTGTTTCTTCAGCTGATCGAGGATCATATCGATAACAATAAATGTACCCGTGCGTCCGATCCCCGCCGAACAATGCACAAGCACTGCGCCGGGCGGATCCGTAGGTAGGTCATTGCCTAGCGTTTCCTGGCACTTGTTCACATCTTGGAGAAAATTCAGGACTATGCCTGGATCAGTCGGCACGCCATGATCTGGCCACGCCTAAAAATACTTTTTATTAAAAAACAAATAAACAAATCTATTGAAAGTGTTGTATAATGTGCAGATATTTATTTTCGGACATTTTTGAAGAGAAGATTGAAGAGGAAACTACCAAAAATCGTGTTCAGAGTGCATTTTTTTAAATCGGACATTTATGTCCTATTATAAGAAAACAATTCTCCCATCTTTAATCTATTGCTGAACTTACTTGAAAGTGATAATGATACACTTTACGTTCATTGGGGCAACCTTCCTTGTTGACAAGAAACTCCCGCAGAGTGTAGTGTACGTTAGTGGTTTCCGAGATGTTTTGTACTCGCATCCTGCCGTATTCCTTGCAAGAATCCAATTCGGGCCAATACCGCGCGCACTTGTTCTTGCCGCGTTCAGTCTCTTTCGTTGTCATCACTATAACGCGGCTGTTTTCCTGCCAGGCCATTTGCCAAAAATCAGCAACAGTTGATGGTAAACAACCTACAAAAAAAACAAGTTGATTGAACAAACCCTATAACTTAACAAGTCTTATTAGTTAGTTACCTTGTGTAGCAATGTATACTTTATTGTTAGGTTCGTTTTCATTTGCACCAGTTGTTTCGTCGGCCTTCCAACGAATATAATTCGCATTGATGTAATCCGATCCAAGCACATTTGGATCGACATCTTTGAGTTTAACACGGGTTTCGTCAACTGTAAATATTAAAAATCATTGCAATAAGGCAATTATTTGAAATAATACTAGAACAGAATCATTGAATAGAATGCAATTAATTTTAGATTTTGTATTTTCTATTTAAATAGTTTTTAAACCTTTTTTTGCAAACCCCGAAATTAATAGAAGTGAACTTACAAGGTAAAATATTCTTATAGCGATTTTTGTTCTTATTTTCGAGTTTGCTGCCTTCAATGCGAGTGTACAGTTTCTCGTGTTCCTGATGCTGTAACGATTCGAATTCCTCCCAGAAGCCGCCCATTTTGCCAATCGTATCATTTTTCTCTTCTTGCAACTGCTTAACGCGATTATGTATGCCGCTTGCGTTAATGCGTGTCGCGTTGAAGGGTTGTTTAAGATGAACGACTGTGCCAGTGGTTTCAACCATCGGATTCATTTTGTAGTGTTCGATTAGATCGGAAAGACTTTTGAATTGTTTGCCACCGCCAACATCATATTGATTATCCTATTAATTCAACCAACAGAATTAAGTTGAGTTATGAATCTATTTTTAATAATAGTGTTGAAAAGGAATATAATTATGACATTAAAAATTTATTTATAGAAAATTGTACTGAAAAGTTATCGAGAAAAACGTACGTCAATGTAATTATTTAATTTATTCACGATTCGCGTACGTTTTTAAGTATGATGTTTACTACAACGGCATCGAGTACATACGGCCACATGACTATATTATAATGACCATGAAAAGCCTTGTTTGTTATGTGCTTATATGTTGTTGAAGAAATACAAATATTACCTGCGTGCATCGGATCATGACATGAGTCACTTTGTCGTCCGTTCGGACGGAAAGGACGAAGTCGCCTGGCTTCGATTGACTCTCGCGCACTAGAAAGCTTCCGTTCTTACCGCGTTCCAATATCAGTTTTTCCGCTTCCTTCCCGGATAGATGACCATGGAACCATCTATAAGCAGACAAATACATTGCCTTAATGGGGAAAACAACAAACAATTTTTCAATTAAATCAAATTTGAATATGAGCTAAGAAAGTCACAATTTTAAACAGTGTAAATTAATCGTTGAAAAAACCTAAGCCTTAACTCTTGCTAATAATATCGGTTCGTTATCAATTTTCAATCAAGTTTATGTAAATATTCAATGCTTTAATTGGTTTCATAAAATTTCAAGAATTGTTCAAATAAAAATTTGCCACAATAAGGAAAACAACTAACTATTTTAAAATTAAATCAAATTTGAATATAAGTTAAGAAAGATAGAACAGTTGTTTAAGTTCGAGAATTTTCTAAGACATAAGTTTGAATTAGGAATTGTTTGTTTCCTCGACAAAATAACTTTTTGAACATACTGTATATTCATCGTCGAAAAAACTGAAAACCTATAATATCGGTTCGTTATCTTTTTTCCATGTTTAATTAAACAACCAATTGGTATAATGCCATTTTAAAATGTGTTCAAATAACAACTAACTTCTTGAAATATAATTAAAACAATAATTCGCGATGTCAGGACTTGTTAATTAATGCCTAATTAACTAATTTACAACTGATCCGAAATAGGCGCAGATAACGTAACAGCCTACACAAATTAAATTTACTTAAATTACAAGGTGGAACTAACTGGAAAATTCGGTACGAAATACGATGTCAATAATTAAACATGGAATTTCAATCTATTGAAGGATGTAATACATAAATTAAGTAATTGGAAAATTTGTAAAGAAAATGACATCACTTGTATAAAATCAACGCCTTCCGGAACTCGTGAAATGCTGTCGAGATGATAATTTGCGCAGCCGGGACGGCAATTATCGACACGTCCATTTGTCGCACTTTTTCGCGCATTCCTTAAATCCGCCGCTTAATTATTCACCCAAGTCTATTGAACACACTTGCAAACAATGCACACAAAACAATTCATAAATTAGTTTTTAAAGTTTTTTCGCGAATAAAATGTTAAATTATTGAACGTCGAATGATAGTTTGCGATTGTCGATACGTTTAAAACTGAATGAAACGCAATATGCGGGCACGATTTATCATTCCTTCTTTTCTCTTACTTCTTGTAGTAAGACGGTGAGGACAAGTTGGCTCATGGTTCGCCCACACAAGCGCAATCTATACTTTAATAACTATGAGTATGAATCAAGCCGAAGCCAAACTTGCTGGGGAATGAATTAAGGTAGCGCAAAACAGTCGACAGCACAATAATAAGCAGCAACAAATCGAGGCATGCGGCAGCCAAAACAATGCCGAATGCTAATTCTCAATGGAAGTCCGGTTGGCTCCGGGCCGGTTGGACTGGGGCTCATGGAGGTCTGACATGTCTCGTGCATTATCACATGCTAGCTTATATGATTGTATCACCAATCAGCATGCATGTCTGGAGAAACCAACAACGAATAGCACATGAGCATGGAATAGTGATAATGTTAATGCGCTACTACCACTAGTACACTAAGTACTAATAAGTGACTAAATTATTGAGTTTGCATTTTAATTTCATATTAGTTTGTATGCTTCTTTTAATGTCAATTGTCAACATCAAAGAAACAATTGAGGCTTTTCAATTGGAAGCGAAATACGTGATATTAGGCGTGAACGCGTGTGCGTAACTAACGCTAAACACTGCTTCGCACTTTTGTAAACTAATTCGCTTATTATTCCAATCACGCTTAACTTCCATTTCGTTTCATATTGTTTTTGTTGTTTTCAACAATGACAATAAGAGTGTGGCTCGTGTTATTAGAATTGATTCGAGTCGAGAAACTAATCAACAATCTAAACAAACACATAAATAACTTGCAGTACTTGCAGATTAACATTAATACCAATAGGTAGAATTTTTACTTCTACTAACTTACTAGAACTAACATGTAAGCTTACATTTTAATGCGTTTAAGTTACGTACATGAAGCTTGAAGGTACTTGCCAATTATGAAAATGCAATTAAGCAAAGGAGGATTAATCACTAATTCATAGAATAACAATCAATAACATTAGATTTTACGATCAAAATATTTCAATATATTTTAACGAAATTTCTACGGGGTGTTCCAAATGACTGAGAACTTTAAAATTATGCTGATTAATTTTTATACGTTGAAAAGACTTTTTTGAAGACAGTTAAAAATCGATATATTTGAACACTCGTTATGCAAACATAATCAAAGTCGGAAATTGTTGTGTCTATTTTAAATTATTTATTCTCATACGAATAATAAATATTAACCCACGCACATTACATCTTTGTTTTCGATAAACAAGTGCATCATTCTAATTCTTAGGTATACCAAGTGTTTAAAGAATACAATATTAATCAATTAAAGATTTGATAAACCATAAAATAATTAATTATAGAAATCGTTTCCAATGAGTAGTTTCGTAAACTTTCGTAATTAGAGGTAAACAAACGGTGGAAACCACAAATTACATATTTTTTTATAAAATAAGTACATAAACAACAAATAAATTATTTTGTTTTTACCTGTCAATGTCTGTACCTACACTTATTAATGTATAAATAAAATAAAATTAACTCAAGTTCACATTGTCATTGACGGAACGGACGTCGTAAAGCACAACAACTTGGACAAAACCACAAAACAGGAGGCAAGACTCATTATAGCTGCTTTCGCTTTCCGTTTAGACAAGAAATCAGTTAGTTCTCAGTAGTGAGGCTGCACTCACTTTCTTCCACTGGCTCAGAACTGAAACTAAACTGAGTTTTCTCAGACAAAGTGAACAAGTTCAAAACCTTGTGCTTTTCCGAGTCTAATAAGCTCAACAAAAAGATATGTTATGTTTATCAAAAATTAATTTTTGCAATCAATTTGCGATGCTTTTGATCACATAACATGCTGTCATTTCCTGAACAAAACATACTCACTTTGATTTTGACTCGTCTCACATTTTTTGTAGGGATGTTCCGAAGCGGGACTTGGCCGAATAACCGAATAACGAATATTCGGCCTAACTTTTGACCGAATACCGAATATTCGGCAGCCGAAGCAAAATTAATTTTTTATATGTATAAATATTTAAATAAAAATATAAATAAATTATTAAAGTTAAGCCATAATCAAACTTGTTGTGCTTCGGCCGACCGAATACCGAATCCTAGCCTGCTTCGGCCCGAATACCGAATAGTTGAAAATGAAGCCGAATCGGCCGAATACCGAAGCGAAACCGAAGCTTCGGAACATCCCTAATTTATGGAAAAAGGAAAGGATCTATTTTAGCTACTTTCGCTTTTCTTTTAACAAGAAATCAGTTAATTCTCAGTTGTGAGGCAAATCTCACTTTCTTGTGCGTTCCTTTTGGAACTCAGCACGGAACTAAACTGAGTTTTCTCAGACAATCTGAACAAGATCAAAACCTTGTGCTTTTCCGAGTCTAATAAGCTCAACAAAAAGATATGTTATGTTTATCAAAGATTAATTTTTGCAATCAATTTGCGATGCTTTTGATCACATAACATGCTGTCATTTCCTGAGAAAAATAGTCACTTTGACTTTGACCCGTCTCACATTATGAGTAAAAGGAAAGAACCTAATATTTCTTAAATAAAAGAATAAGGTGCAATGACAAATAAAACAGTGTAAAACTATTAAAATGAAATAAAACAAAGCGTAATTAATTAATTTAAACTATTGACCTAAAATCGCGGTGGAGTTTTTGCCTTGGTGTTACTGGAAAAATTAATCATGCACTGCTAATTGACAATGACTCGATATTTTATCAAGCGTAGTATTTGTGTACCAACTTACACCATTTTAACTAAACTTGCACTTACAACTTTTGTACGATAGTACACCATATTATACTACACAATAAATTGCTAAATACTATCTATTGCGTTGTAATAGGTATAGTATACCACGTGTTGTAAAATATATTAAGTTATGTTCTTTGATCATTTTAAAGGGATGAATTTCATATTTAGCTTTTATTAAATAAAATATTATACTGAGTGACCAAAATTAATCATGGTGCTCAATCTGGTACTCAAGTTGTTCCAGAAAAACTAGGAGGATGTTTACAAAACTTCAACTTTTCCAGATGCACCTCAGAAATTATTGATCCAATCTTTTTCGACTATTAAAAAAGTTGTTTTTTACAATCAACATTTCTGTATTATTTTCCGAATTTTCTAGCTACCAATTTTCATGATAACGATATCTAATTTCTTGTTTTAAATTGTACATATTCCAAATTTCCTTTCAAACACGATTTTCAATTATTCAAAAGAATTACAAATTTTTCAGAGTGTTAATTAAACTTAAATAAGATGTTATTCTTACTCGTTTTGAGAATCGTCTGGACTAATGCAAATGGAATGACTTCTTTGCTTATTAACATGATTGTTATGGGTTGGCACAGCTTTCGACCAGCTAACACGCCGCTTAATTGCTTTGAAATATCCCATTTTAAGCGTGTAACACTGGTAACACTTAGCACTTTCCTCTTATATCGAATGCTCAGCACTCGTAATGCGTATTAACAATACCGCAGAATATCACTTTTCTCTGATAACTTGTATATAATCAACCAATGTTCAACTGTTGTCTTTGTTAAGTCTTTGAATTTGAAGCAATCATCGTAAAGAGATTACAACCAACGAATATAAAATCCATTTATCCCAGGTTGCGATACAACTTTTGTTGAAAAAGTTCAAACCGAATATGTTATATTCGACCGGCTCGAGGACGATGCACGTTGTGTCGCAGTTTCAACCAAATTGCGAAATGTGAAGTTCGCGGCCGTCGTCGTCGCGCAATTCGCGGCAAGTTTGTTTCTCGCGCCGTTTTGTTCGCGATCTTAGCTAGCTCACCTAAGGTAAAAGATGGTAAAACACTCGGCGCTCGTGTTCTCGCGTATCTCAACAATTCGAATACATCAGTCATCACTAACGCGGACGCGCAGCATACATAACACATCGATGATCATCTATAAGACGAATATATTGCATGAAAATCCCACCTGATCGAACAAATAGATTCATTAACAAAACATCGCGAAGGTTTTTATGTCGACCGCACCAATCCGTTTACATTACATTTTTATATTGCGTAATATTAATTAAATTAAAGTGAACGTTTAATGCGATTGCTATCAAGATAAACAATATGCCACTTTAATTTGAATAAATCTTAATTTTAATGCAGAATAATAACTGATAAAGATGGTTAATTTGAAATAAAGTACACTTATTTTGTACAAATAGAAGTATACAGAAATGTAAATAACAATAAAGAACGAACGACCATCAGCAAAGTTGAGTTTCTCGTCTCACTCCTTTTGAGGATTTTCTGCTCTTAAAACCTCAGTACTTGTGTTCTTTTTAGAATGTTTCATGTGACTGATTCGAAATAGTTTGACTCTCACTAGAGAAGTTTTTTTTTAACAGACTCAACTCGATCTCAGTTGCGTGTAAGCTGAGATTTTCCCAAAGATTCCCCCCATATTGAGTCTATATAGCATTTATCAAACTAAATTCAATTTTCTCACTTGCAGTTTAAACTGAGTTTACTTAAACCAGGTTTAAAGTATTGTTGAGAACAATTGTTGCTATAGAAATTTTAATGTTAAACCAAGTTTAGAGCTTAAACTGCAACTGAGAAAATGGCCATTAGTTGCGTTGAGTTTTAATTGAGTCTAACCTTAATGTGCCATTGTCTGTTTTCTGACAAGAGTGACAAGTGTCAATGATTTGACTGTTTTTACTTCGTGGTCGTATAGACTAGGAAGTACGGTATTCATGAAAGTTTTCGATGTCGAGATTTTGATGGATCTCCACGAATTGAGGTCGCCTGAATCCAAAAAAGTGATTTTTAAAAAATGCCATAGGCAGGTAGTCGGCCACGAAGTCGTGTGGTGACCACACCATTTATTATGCAATCGTTCTCACCATATTTTCACAGTAGTCTCACTAAGTTTAATCTCATTTGAGAATAGGGGACACGTAAAAAGAACACGACTAACATCCCATGGATTCAATATTATTCGATCACCCTGTACTGAGTGTTACATTTATGTTTACCAATCGGAACATGGTTAAAAATTGGTACTTGTCTGCTAATAATTAAAGCAAAGCAAGTTGTTTATGATATATTTATATTTATGTTTGATTAAATGTGAGCCAGGTACTACCAAGTTTGAACAGGCAGGCATATTATAGGCGCAAAAGAAGAAGTTGACGCAAGCAAGTGATGGAATTCGAATTTGCCAATTTTTCATGTCAAGATACAAGGGAAGGTTAATCAGTGTACAATGGATGTTGTTTTCGTTTAGTATTCATCTTGTTATCATCAGTGGTTCGTGTTTGCTCTATTTGTTACTACTCTTGATAGTCAAGTCAAGTGGTCAACCTGTTGTTTTGCAAGAAACTCCATGAGATTTACTCAAAATGTTTCATGTTTCATCGAAAGCACAAAAGTAGAAGTGAAACATTGCCAGTCATTATTATGCGAAATTGATCATTTTCGTTTGAATCAAATGTTACGGAAACCGAACAACAGAACAACTACATAGTTGTGTCGCATTCGCATGGTCGTGATTTACGTATTTTTCAATGTCATTGGATAATCGTGCCGCGTGTCGCGTATACAACTTGCGTATTACCTGACCCAATAAGTTCATTCGAGCATAAATTTCAAGCATTTTGGCAATATTAACAAATTCAGGGTTAATTTTCAAATTTTTGAATATGATAACCTCACACTCACAACATTTGAGATTTTATAATTTGGAAAAAGTTGGAAAAGTTGTGTGCTATTCCCAATGAAACATCATTGGAATTGTTGTTGGTTGTCGGAATGTGTATAATAGGAACATTCCGATATTGTGATTTATAAATAACAGCAAAATTGAAGTTACTCATCCGGAAAATGTTCGTAAAGTACACACGCTTTTCCTTTATTACATGCGGAAAATTTCCAACGTTATGTATCCTCCATTATGAAATGCGCACTTTCCATTTGTCGGCTTATTAGAAAAGTGATATACAAATATTTTGATCGAGTATGATTGATATGTTACCATATGGTTACCATCTTGATCTCAATCATAATCGATCGTTCTGTACGATATTAATATTTTATCATACATATGTGAGATTAAGTTAGTTTAATTAAAGTATTTCAGATTGATTAAATTATCTCCGCAAGGTTATTGAAGACGAATTAGCAAAATATCTATTTACATGCATGTCCTGCAACAAATGGTAGAATATTTTATTGCCTTGTTCCTTGTAACTTGTTGTAAATCACAATGTTTTAATGTTAATTAAACTCTAAAAATTCAATTCATGAACTTGATTGTGTCTATGTAGTGTGTAAGTTCCAAATGAAAATTGCACGATGTGGAAATTAAACAATTTTGAGATAAATGTTGAGATAAAAGAAAACGCGTGTTGGGTTTAAACCGATTTTAAAACCAACTTATTATTCTATACATAAAAGTTAATATTGATGTATTGTTTTAAAAATGTCTTTTGAACTTTTCCGGCTTATTTTATTCGTAAACTGAACATTTATATTTTTACTGAATTGTTAGTTAACTTGTTAGAAGGAAAACATCTAACTTGACGAGTTAAATACTAGGCTAGAAGCAGAAGCATATACAAAACAATGCCTAATTGTTAAGATGCACAATACTACACAAAACAGAATACAATAAAAGAGAAATAATCAGTTACGTAACCGAAATGAGCAAACATAAAGGAGTAATTGTCTAACATCACCTGCCACATTATACCTATGTATAGTTAATTTGCTTGAATAAAAAACGACGTTTAAAATAGACAACTTAAATAAATAAGGTAGCAATAAATGATTTGTTTTGTTTTTGAAGACGCATAAAAAGCTCGATAAAAGCTAAATAACTTAAACCGCTTTTTTAAGTTAAAAACAACCAGGGCTGGGCAAGATACACGATAATAGGTATTTTAAATACAAGATACAAAATACATTATAAAATGTATTTTAAATACAAAGTGATTAAATACAATTTAAAACAAAGTATTTTAAATAC
>JARJDT010007636.1:0-18847 GCA_030264655.1 Leptusa sp. GC000079
ATTAACGGAGTATAGGGGGCCCCAAAATTGAGTTTGCCCTGGGCCCCAACAACCCATAACGCGCCACAAGACGCAAAAATTAATTTCCTTTAAGTTCCCTGAAGACACTTTTGCCCTAACTGTTAAGACTTTCCAAATATTCGCGAAAAACCACCGAAAAAAGACAAAAATCGCCAAAACAAGCAAACCATGGGACATACAGAAAAGTCCTCAATGCAAAAGACGCAAAAAGTAATTGCCTTCAAGTTCTCTGAATAATGCAAGAAATGCAATAGCATCTCAAGAATTATCGAAACTTGCAAATATGTATGAAACTATGCATCTTTTGCAAAAAGTTTATATGACAAAAGTTGTTAAGAATCAAATCCTGCATCAAAAAGTTTATAAATATATTTTGCGTAGAGTGAGAACGCCTAAAGCCATTACACGCTCGCGAAATAACGCACTCGCTGCATCGCGGCGTCGTGCGCAAACTTTATTGCTTCGTGTGTAATAGCTTCTTTACAACTTGGGTTATGTAATATACTATTACAGAGTTCGTGAAAGCCTTAGACCATAAATACTAATGGACACGGCACAACGCACATTTTCTAATACAGCCTGGGGATACATCATCTCGAGTGAGAGGTAGCGGTTCTAACGACAGAGATAGACCGAATAGTGTCTAAAAAACATAACATCTTGTAGGCCTTGAATGTATGCATTCTTGGGTGCCTAAATAATTTATCACGTGCGCCCTCATAAAAGGTTAGAAAAATATGAGAATGACAAATAACAAATCAGTTTTTGACGAATGTCATATGAATTATGAATGAAATTTTGTGAATTTTCATGGCAATATTTGATTATTTAATTTTTTGCCACTATTAACTCCATCCTTGTCGCACATATGATGTATCCTTGTATTAAAACAACGCGCCTTGTCCATTAGTATTTATGGTCTAAGGTGAAAGCATTCAACGGTATGTGTATTTCAATGATTTTTTCGATCGTGCGGGTTGGATGATTGGTGAAGTAAAACAACGTGTTTATTGGAAAATAATATATTTTTCAATAATTATACAAACACAAAATAAATGCCATTTAAAAAATATAATAAACTTAAAATCTCGTTTAAAATAATAATAAATTGCCTGAATGGAGTGGAGTGAGTATTTTAATTTACAATCACGAATGTAACGATAAGGCAGCCGTGAAGCAACGCACTCTGCCCTATCACTAGAATCATTTACTTTAAATTCGATATCATTTCAATGCATTTTGCATTTACATATTAGTTTTCATTGGCTTTGGCAATGTCATCTTGGTTTGTGTCTTTGGTGGCAATTACAGAAATAAAAACCTAATAAACATTGATTACCAAATTAAACCATCCGCCTACCAATCCTGCCTATAAATACCAATTTTGTAGAATATAGCAAAAAACAATAAAAATCACAATATTATGTACAAAATAATTAAATTATTACACTAGGTGCGCTCTTAACACATTGAAAACGTGTTGCGTTAAAAGTCGTAAAGTCGTTTCTTGCATCGTTATCGATCTAAATACGAGAAAGCTAGGAATTCCATGATTCCAATCACGCCTCGCAGAGGGAGTTTGCGATTTGTACGAGTTGTGGGTTTGTAAGGATTGATCGGTGGTTACCATTAAGGGACTCCACTTTCACTTTTTGTTTGCAAACCTGTAACAATAACAACAAAATCAAGTTAGATGCATGTTCCCTATTTTAAATAGCTATAACTTACCGAAGCGAGTCCGTAATCTTCACCCATTTGCACAAAATTATCACTGGCTTTGACTAAGACAACTTCGCCATTGAAGCGCGTTGTCGGCTTATATTGATCTGCCGCGACCAATTTGTAGTAGAAGCTGGCTGCAGCTGCCGCTATTTGCTCCATAGGGAAAGGACACGCTTCACTCACAATTTGTGTGGTGCGTTTGACGCGGTCCTCCCAATTATTAAGTGCCATTAATTCAGCAACAACCTTCTGTTGGTCAACTTCTTTGAACTGGTGAATGAAGAACAGCAAAGCTTCACTTTGTTCAGATGCTTTATTGCCAACTTCGATCTTTTGCGTCTTTGCTTTGCCTGTGTGTGTTGCAACATAAGTGGGCGATCCATCAATAAAGAATAGTTTGACTTTTTCGTTGTGTGCTTCAAGTTGTACGCCGATTTCGAACGCCACACATGCCCCAAATGAGTACCCAATAAGTGTGTAGGGTCCTTTTTCTTGAACGCTCTTCATTTGCGAGATGTAGTATTTGGCCAGGTCACTAATTGACGATAAGGGTGCGGATTCAGTACATTGGAGACCGTAGACGGGCGCTTGAATATCCTTAGCGAGTACTTTAAGAGCTGTGATTACACCTTCGATAGCGTGCAGAATAAATACAGGTCGCTTGCCCTGAGTATCTTGACTTGTCATTTTAACAATGGGTTGAGTGGGCATAAGTTGTTCATCGAATTGTACTAAGTTGTCATCTTGTGCTTTGGACTCAATGGCAGCGCCACTGGAACCAGATTCAAGTTCGACCAGCTTCCCAAATGTCAATGCCCTGATTTCTTGTGCGGAAAGAACCAAGTCGTAGTTTCTTTCCAACGTTTGTTTAATTTCGGCACCCATCAAAGAGTCCATACCGAGATCAGCAAGGGAAGCTGCAGCGGATACAGTCTTGGTGTCCTTAATGCCCAAAATGTTAGCCACCGCATCGGTCAGTTTAACTTGGTTGGCATCATTGCCACCCTTTCGTTTCTCCGCCAACACCATACTAGCAACAACCGGGTGTGGTTGTTGAAGCAAAACGTCCATTGAAGCCAGGCAGGATGTAATTTTTTGCGGCAAGGTACCACCGACTTCGGTATCGTTACCACCCATTGTTTCCAAAATAAGACCAACATCACCGATGGCTCCCCATTGAATAGCAACACCAGGCAAACCAGCTGCTTGCCTTGCTTCACAAATTCTTTCCATTGCTGAGTTTGCGTAACCGTAATTAGCCTGACCTGCGTTGCCACGTCCGCAAGAAATGGACGAGAAAATAACAAAATAGTCCAAGTTCGGCGCCAGTGTCCTTGAAGCAGCATCCAAAAATTTCGTAGCATCAATCTTCGGTTTGCACACTGTGATGAAGTCTTCTTCGCTTTGATTTTCCATGAAAGCGTCTCTAAGAACAGCTGCAAGATTGAAGATTGCTCCGATAGTACCAATAGTAGAAGCTTCATGAAGAAGCTGTTGAGCACCAGCAGCAGTTGTTGCATCTGCCGTGGAGATCATCACGTTCACACCTTGAGTTCTCCATCTGCGGATGCACAAAGATTGGTAACCGGTCTTGATACCACTACGTGAAGTAAGCACAATTTTCTTTGCCCCACGTGCGATCAACCAATTGGCAAGTTCCAGACCGAAACCACCAAGACCACCAACAAGGACGTAGACTTTTTCTGGATCCATATAACTCTTCGGGATAGCGTTAACACTCTTAGCCGCTGGCATCATAGTCTGCCTGCTTTCTTCGTCGCGTATCTTCAACAACACTTTACCAATATGTTTGCCGCTGGCCATGAATCTAAAGGCTTGCTCCACTTGGTTTTCTACGTAGACGGTGTTTGGTAATGGTTGGACGGCACCACTTGCTATACCTTCAGTCACCAGACGCATTACTTCCCGTTTGTCAGCACAGTCAGAATCAAACAAGGCATCCAACAAAATACCATGAAATGTTGTGTTCTTCAGGAAGATGCTCATGCCCAAAGCGGAATTGTTGGAGAGGTCTACTTTTCCAATTTCCAAGAAGCGGCCACCGTTAGCGAGGCAACGAACAGAAGCTTGCAATTGTTCTCCAGCCAAAGAATTCAGGACCAAGTCAACACCACGCCCTTTAGTTTGAGTGAGCACTAACTGTTCAAACGAGGTGTCACGGGAATTTCCAATGTGGTTGTCTGTTAATTGCGGGAACCGTTTTTTAAGGAAGTCACGTTTAGCTGGGCTACTGACAGTTGTGAACACTTTGCAACCCATATGCAAGGCGATAGCGATCGAAGCTTGGCCAACACCGCCAGTACCAGCATGGACCAATATTGATTGACCTGCACGCAAATCACCACGCACGATAAGGGCATAATAACTGGTGCCGTAAACGACGGGAATGGTAGCTGCCTCCTCCAAACTCCACTTTTCTGGTACTTCCCAAAGGAAACCAGGGTCTGCCAGAACTGTTGTTGCTAGACTTCTAGCTGCAACCATGCCCATAACACGACGACCGCATGAGTCACGTCCAGAGAATTCCAATCCAAGAATGCAGTCTTGTCCTGCTAAGTCACCAGGAAGCGCATCTGGGGGCAGTTTACCAGTGGCAAGCATAATATCTCTGAAGTTCAATGGGGCATAATAAACGGAGCACATTTCTGTGTTGGGATCGTCATCTTTGTGATAACGAAGAGGACCTTCAATCCAACGCAAACTAGCCAAGTCACCTCTAGTCAATGTGTTGATGTATGCATGCTCCACTTGCAAGGTGTTACTGTCAGTGCCTTCCAATGCCAAATGTCTATAATTGCCCCAAGTGGCGTTCTTCAATACATTATGCACCAAATCCTTCTGGAGTTGATCAATATAGAATTTCTTTTTAAGAGAAAACTTCTCAGCATTTTTGTCCTGGATCAAAATTGAACGCATGTTGTTACCGCCTGGTTCTTGTTTGATACAATTGGCCATACCAATAAGACCATTAAGTTCTTGACCCTGGCATACCAAGTAAATCTTCCTGTTGGTAGTTTCCGATTCAGCCATAGCGGCTTTAAGTGGTTCAACCCAAGAGTAGTTGTTTTCGTTGACCATAATAACGAAGGGGTCTTGGGGGATTTCTTCGCATTTTCTAAGCAATATGAATGTTTTGGTGGAAGTTGGTTGTTGGTAGACTACTTCGATGTTTTCTTGTTTAAGCATACTCAGATCGGTAAAGTTTCTGGGTTCCTCTAAGAGCACAAAACCACCTGATTTAATCGAACGGAAAGCGTTCGTGAGGAGTTCTTTTTGATTGTGGACTAAAACATCGGACATGATAACGTAGTGTGCATTTTGTTCGAAAGCATCAGCCATTGGATCCTTGATGACCACTTTAACACAGTCTTCATCCAGTGCGGCAACATCAACACCACCTTGACTAATCAAAATGGAGTCAACTGAAAGCATGGGTTGGCATTCAAGGATGCTTTGCACTTTAGTGATCAGCAATAAATCGGCAGCTTTTCCCGCTTGGACTTCGACAACTTTCATTTTCAAGGCTCCTGAACTGTTCTCCAATGCAATTTGGGAAGCAACAGTCAATGCTGTCCTTTCATCAACAATTTGGTTCATGTTACTATAAGGCATGAAATGGTACTGTTCCATTTTGGGTGCAGACTGTATTTGTTGTCTGCGTGGTGCCAAACTAGCTTTCATTCCTCTCAATTCAATACCACCAGATTTGATCACACCAATGTCTCTGTACATATAAACTGGCATTTGGTCAGCGGCAGATTGCAAATGTTCCAATGGATTAATAACAGCTCTTTGCAATCTTGTGGGCAGATACAGTTCGCGTGTATTTTGTCCCAAAATTGAAAATTGGAGCATTGTATCAATGTAACTGATCCAGTTCTTTTCCCAGTTTAGGTTACCAACATGTCCAAAGTTATCGGCACTTTCAATACCTCTAAAGATACCAGTATAGTCATACCCTCTCAACCTTAGTTCTTTGTAGATGTCTGGTTTGTTCAATGCCAGAGTCTCTTTTTCTTCTTTAGCGATACGTTTGGGCAAGTTCAAGAATTGTTTTTCGGGTTCTTCCGGAACGTAAATTTTACCAGAAACAGCAACGGAGCCACTTTCACAAATTTCGAATTCCCCAGATCCTTCGAAGATGTTAATCAGGAACTTGACTGACCCATCCTTAGGCATAATCGTAGCACGCATAAATTTAACATCTTCCATGACAACAGGCATTTGTTCAAAGTCTTGGTTCCGCATCTTAGCGAAAGTCTTCCAGACCAACGTGAGATAACCAGTTGCGGGGAACAAAATTCTGCCATCGATTGCGTGCCCGGCCAAATATTTGTGCTCTTCCTTGCTCAAGTCAATATCAACTACTAATTCCCCAGAGCGTGAGCCACTGTTACAGAAATTGGCAACACTCCATTCGGTTGAATGATCCCACTCAACCATAGAAGCCATCATGGGTGTACCACGTCCTACTGGGAATGACACAGGGTGATATAACTTAGCAATGTTTGGTTGACCGCCAGCATTGTAGATTCTGCCAATGTTTGACATAACATAGCGGGAGTTATCTTCATGTCCTCTCTTTACCAAACCAATGTTGATTACGTTCTTGCTTAAACCTCGCTTCAGAATAGCTTGGAGCAAAGCATGTGGACCGACTTCAATAACAATCGCGTTGTCAGGAATGTGTTGAGTTGCTTCGTGGAAGTACACCGGAGAGAGCAGATTGTTGACATGGTATGCAGAGCTACTATGTTGTGCTAATGGTGATCCCCAAGCAGATTCAGGAATTGAAGTAGACACCCATTTGGAACTCCTCTTCTTTGGGTTTGGAATAATGGTGTCTAGGGCTGTGCGTAGTTTAGGACCAGCTTCGGCAATGTACTTGCTGTGGAAAGCAAACCCAGAACTATTTACCTTCTTAGCGAAAACACCTTGCTGCGTAAGATCGTCAACAAATTTGTCGACCGAATCCGGTGGACCAGAGATGGTTACACTGTCCATACTATTGTGGCATACTGGGAACACATCACTAGGGCACTTCATTTTACATTGTTCCCAAGTAAGGCCAATTGCGGCCATGGCTCCCGCGGCAAACTTATTTTCGGTAAGTGCAGTACCACGAGCGTAGGCCAGTTGCATTGTCTGTTCAACAGTTAATGTTCCATCAGCGTAGGCACAGCCAACTTCACCAATTGAATGGCCGATGATACCATCAGGTTCAATGTTGAGAGCTTTTAACAAGTCTACCAGACCAACTTGAATGGCAGCAATAGAAATGAAAGTGTTTCTAACATTGGTTAAGGTTTCTTCATTGCCGTTCCAGAGAATATCTTCCAAGTCAATATTATAAGGTTTCAAAGAAAGGGCAGCACGTTTAATAGTTTGCTCGAAGAGTTCGATCTTCATCAAATCTCTACCCATACCAGGCCATTGGGAACCCATACCAGAGAAGACAAACCAAATTGGACGTTTTTCACCAGCGAGTTGAGCAACATCTCTGATTTCGTTGTCGCCCAACACAGCAAAGCCACGGTAACTGTGCCCGGTAATGTTTTTGGAATGTACCTCATTGAGAAGTGCGTAAAATTCTTCATCGTGACCTTGTTGCTTAATCTTGTCCAAGAAGTTGTGGACCGATTCTTCAGTACGTCCTGAGACTGTTACCAACCTTGGTGTTACTGTAGCTGGCCAACTAACTTTCGGTTTGGGGTTGGAACGCAGGATAATGTGTGCATTAGCACCACCGAAACCAAATGAGTTGACAGCAACTATACCACCATTCCACTTTTCATTTTGGGCAACAACTTTCAGTCTACCATCACACAAGGCAGGGATCTCAGTATTGGGACTCGTAAAGTGCAAATTCGCGGGTATCATACCCATTTCCATGGCAATCAGAATCTTCGCAATCGAGCACAAACCGGAAGCAGGCTCAGAATGTCCCATGTTACTTTTAACCGAACCAATGAGAAGTGGGGTTTTTCGGGTTTTGCAGAAAACGTCTGCAATAGAGTTCACTTCTTGGGGATCCCCGACTTTGGTGCCGGTACCATGGGCTTCAACATATGCTACCTCCGAGGGATCAACACCAATATCAGCATAAACTTCTCTGATGAGTTTGTTTTGCATAGGCCCAGATGGGAAAGTGATACCTTGTTCTTTGTTACCATCAGTATTTGTCTTGGCGCCCATAACTGTGGCATAAACACGATGTGCATCGCTGGCTTTTTGTAAAACGATAACAACAGCAGCTTCAGCCCTAACGTAACCATTGCCCGTAGCATCAAATGCTTTGCACATGCCTTCCGGGCTCAACATACCTAACCGGTGAAATTGCAGAGAGGAAGTAGGCTTCAGAAGGACATTAACACCACCAACAATGGCAGAGTCGCATTGGCCTGTCTTGATAGCAGTGACAGCCTGTTGTAGGGCGAACATACTGCTCGAGCATGCTGTGTCAACAGCATAACTGGGACCTTTCAGGTCAAAGGTGTAGCTGATTCTGTTTGGGAACATAGCCCTACAGCATCCCGTCAAACTATATCCGTTGATTTCCTCGGGGTCTCTAGTCCAATGCTCGATACTCTCACTGTCGGAAACGCCAATGAAGACGCCAGTATTAGAACCACGGAACTCGGTCGGATTGATGCCAGCATCAACGAGCGCTTCTTGAGTTAATTCCAATAACATGCGCAATTGCGGGTCCATCACGTGCGCCTGTTTGGCATGCACACCAAAAAATGTGGCGTCAAAGTGTGTGATGTCCTTGATTTTACCAGTCCTGCTCGGTAATCCATACAACCCAGACGTCCATCTTCTGTCGTCATCGGTAACTAGATCAACACCATCGAAGAGTTGTTGCTTGAACTCTTCAATGTTGTGGCTCTCCGGCAAGCGGCCCGATAGGCCAGTAATGACGACATCATCATTGTGGGAATGGTTGAAGTCTCCGTTTCTAACTTCTGGTACTCTGGCAGGCATTTTGAGTTCTTTGTTTTGTTCTGTAAACAAGGAAACGTAAACAAATTAGTAACTTTGAAATAATTAAAATATTAGAATACAATTGACTTAATTATGGAGGTTGTATATGTTGGTCCCACAATCATTTGCAAGAGTCAAAAGTAATTTTTTCGTATTTGATGAAATCATAATTACCTAAGTCTTAAACAGCCCAAACCTTAGGAATTTCAATGTTACATGACACTTAAACGTTGCAAACGAAAATATATTTGATAATTTTTTAAATTGAACGGAAACAACATTTTATAACAGTACAAAAGAATAAGACACAATAGCCATTGGAAATCATCCTGACTATGCAAACAAATATCCTAGACGAGTTTATTAAAACAGCAATTGCGATATGAAACGTGCTTATCAAACATAATGACCTCAGATATTTGACTACCTAACGCGTAACGCATGAAATTAAATAAAAGCAACGCAATTTTACTTGTTATTCTTTTATGCTCAAGTTACGATATGATTATCGTATATTGTCATTTTATTTTAAAAAATCCTGACCTGGACAATAAAATGTAACAGCAAAGTACGAGGATCATGCATATTTTTCATTTCTAAAGATGTAATTGTTAAAAAAATATTATCATGAATATTTCCAGCAAAAGCACAGAGTATTTCTTAAAAATATCAACATAGTGGTGTAATAATTGCTTATCACTTATCATCTCATTTTACCAATAAATTAAAACAAACCGCGCTTTTTTATATCACGTGAATTCGTCAATACTCTTGAAGGTTATCATTCATTAATTCTAATCTCTTGATTGCTTCATAGAAGATTGTTACAGGTCCAGAATGATAGTTTGAAAAGAAAAGAAAAACGTTAGCTAGTGCAGAAGATAGTGATAGATAACTGGCAAAAAATTAAAGCAATTTGGCAAACATAAATTACAATAATTTGCGCGTTTAAAATATTGAATATGCATGTACTAATTTAATAAACTATTTAAATGTAAAAGTAGATAATTATAGTTATTTACGAACTTCAAAATAATTTTTTTTAATGCACATGTGACAAATGCCTTTTTGTTACTTTTAAGCTGTACAATTAATTAGTATACCATTTATGGATATACTGATAAAATAAATTAAAAATAATTAAATTTCAACGGATCTATGTTTGGTGAGGTATGGAAAACATTAAATAGTAAATTTAACCATGACATTAGCAATGAAAACAAATAGAATTGTTTAATTTCAAACAGCTAAACCAGGTTCAACTTGTACTTGTAATGATATAAGCAAAGAAGAGAGCAACTTCTACTTTTATGATAATAAACTCCTTAGTGAATAGGTACTGAGTTTCATTATGATTGTTGACGCTTGACGCAAATTACAAGCAATTATTTGCGCTCAATTTTTGCTACATGCTTGGCGGAACTTTTGCGCGATGCGCTCAGATTTCTTGGCATTAGCAGTGGCATTAGTATTACCGTAAGTAGGCATTCTTTATGATATTATTTTTTACTCTCGTTAGATTTCTTTGAAGATTTCTTTTGCAAGACAGAAACTCCAATTTAATTAAATGAAAACAGAATGAAAAAAGAAAACAATTAGCATATACTAGTGAAATGAAACAAAGTTTTATTGGTTTCTGACTCAGACCGCCAGTCAATTGTTCCGTTATCAATTATTAAGTGAAGCCATAAAAGTGATACATGCACTCTTTTAATAACCATTAACAACATCCAACACCAACACGTCGAGTTAATATTGTATTGATTTGCCATGATACGCCTCGGGAAAATCAATATGAAAAACTACTACCTTTGGAAATGGTCAAATGGTGATATTTTAAAAACTAGACATGCCAACATTTTCATACATTCAGTTTGATTAGAAATAAAGTTTTTAATATTTGATTCTTACCTTAAAATTCAGTAATCCAAATGATGCTTAATTATCACAATTAAGTGTTTGTAGTGTGTTATTGATTGGTTTGCATCAAGTGTTAGTCAATAAATTATGAAATAATAAATTCGGAGCTCGTTAGCGTTTGAGGAAAACTCTTTGCGCTCAGAACGGTAACGGATTACGCGGCAATACAAAGACGGGGAAATCCGCGAACTGAAGCCACGAGGTTTACACCGTTGTATTTATGTGTCGCGGGATATGGTCCTATGTCAGACCACGCTCTCGGACCAATAGGCTGATGGCATGACGCGCTCGTGTTCGTTGAGTGCTCCAAGGAGTCGGTCGATACTCAGCAGCCAAGCGCGTTACCGACTTGCCAGGCAATTCTCATCGACATGGTGCAAGAACGCAAGAAGTAATATCGTACTGAATGCGCGATACACTAATCTAGTGCTGCCAACAGGTGATTCTCTGCGTTGGAACACTCTGTAGGTACAAAATCATCCGCCCTGGGCACCTAATTCCTATAGTTACCGGTATAACTACTACAATACACACAACATTGGAAAATAAATAAAGCCTTGCTCCATTCACCCCTAACCCGAAGGACGAAACTAATTAGATTGGAGTATAAACAAAATCAGCTGATTTGTGTTTAAATTTGTTTAAATTTGCATAAGCGGTTTCATTGTATACAATTCAATTTAAAAATATTCTAATGGGTTTGATAATGAAACTAGAATTTTTGCATAATATTATAGAGTTGCCAACTCCAAAACTGAGAAAAAATGGGTTATCATAGATAGGTTGAGATTTAAAAAAACTATTAAAATAAATGATTGAAATTACTTTGTGCATTTGTCGTAAAGTTCCGATCCGATATGCAAATAGGAACGAGTTTTTCCCTTAGGAAATTTTATTCTTAATTAAATATGAGTATAAATTAATACAGGTTTTCTTATAATACTATAATTATATACTTGTTATTTTCCATAGATAATTTCGTTTAAACATTGGAAAATTTAAAATTATTTTGTACTAATTATTACTTCCAGAAAAATTGCTAAAATTGACGCCATTAAAGCGAATTGCAAAATGCAAGATTTAAATTTTGCGTACGAAAGAGAACAAAACACTAAGTACAATGAGGTGTACGTATCATTCTTCAATATTCAATATAAGTTATAGAAATTGTGGCCACTGTCATTGAACTTCAACTATTCTAACAGTTTGATTTCCGCCATGGCATTGACAATAACGCGCATATCAAATTAATAATAGTAAACAATTTAAGAAAGTAGAACAGCGAATTAATTACTGAAGAAGTTTTCGACAACTTTTTAATTATTGTTTCATTAAATGGAAATGTTACATCTCATTGTTACATATTTGTATTTGAAAACCTGATCGACACGCTGATTATTTTTTTTTTATATGAATCGCGAATCTAAATTGTATGCAGTGAAAATTTAATACTTTTCTTCCATGCAACAGATACCAATAATTTTCATTCTATATTTTCATAGGTCTTTATATTTACAACTTCACTTGATGAAAAATCAACAATAGGTAAGGTAAATTAACTACACAAACATTGCCACATTCTATGCATACCTTATTACTCTGGCTATCCATTACTCTACCATATTTATTGTTGATGTTTACCAAAAATCCATTATACTAATATCATTTCCTTAGTAGTGGTATAGTGACAGTACATGAATTGTTTACAAATATCGCGTTGTTGCGTCAATTTGCTTGGATCGGCGTATAGACACACTTCCAAGAATAAAAGTTTTATTAACAATGTAGCCAGTTTTGAAGAATCTGTTTGCAAATAATATTAATACAATATTTTTTTAATTTGTCAAGTTGACACAATTGGCAACAAACACATAAAATGTTAAATTTTGAAATATAATGTGGATGTGAAAGTATAATTGCTCACTAAGATAATTACTAATTATAATTAAGATTTAATTTGAATTTTCTTGATCATTAATAAAGCATGCAAGCCATGTTAAGGGTCCACTTTGATGGCATCTTGGCATCTGAAGACTGAACCACTGAACGACTGAAGCATGTGTCGACTTTTCTTTTTACTTTGCGGGCTTAGGTAGAATACCTATAGACTTAGATGTCTACGTGATGGCTCAAATTTTCGATGTTGAGATTTTGATGGATCTTCACGAATTAAGGTCCCCTGAATCAAAAAAAGTTGTTTTTGGAGTGATGTCCGTGCGTCTGTATGTGGTCTGTATGTGCATTTTTCATCGTCAAATTTCCAATTTTCAATTTAAATGTTCGCTTTGTTATTGAATGCTTTAGGCGTAACCATGGCAACAATAACAACTTATCCTACAGGTGTTTTCTACTACTTGCTTCTAAAATATCCATAAAATATTAAATTTAAAACGTACCTATGCATTCGTGTATCCACGAATTTTGAAATATGAAAATTCAATCATTGCCTGTCTGTGACCGCGAAGTCGTGTGGTGATCACCATTTATTTTTATTTCTAATATTTAAAAAACAATGTAAATTTCAGCCAGCATGCAAATTTGATGCAATTTGCTTTGAAATTCACTATAAATAGAAACAATGCTGCGTGGCATACAGGATAATTTGCTAATCTATTATCTTCTAATTTTATTCAATTATCTTCTTATTGTCAACGTAAAATTAAATTAAGTACCAAATAAAAACAAGCCAACAAAAAGGACAACTCTATTAATTGGGCTACTTGCGTATTAACAAATAGCAAAGCATCAGTCGAGCACTTAAAAATTATCAGTAGAGAATACTTTATTTAAATTCCTAATTCATAAAAACGTGCAAAAACAAATTAGTGGCAAGCAATGACGTTTTTGGTCATTATATATGTCAATCAACAGGTATCATTGTAATAAGCAAATATTTATCTATTTTTTTTTACTTTTTGAGTAGGTAATAAGGAATAACTATAAAGAGTCTAACCTTCGACAATGTACGTAGTGGATTATTAGCTGCCTATTAAATGATCTCATTTATTTCAATGGTTCTTCTTGCGTTGTCAAAGCGTAGTTATCGTAGTTTACCGATGCTTACTAAGAATATTTGTGCGTACTATTTTGTCATGTACATGTAAACGACGTTGTTGAGACGGGTTTGTTATTACTTTAAAAATATCTTGTTTAGATTTTATTTTGTTGTAATATTGTTGAAAAAAAATGAAAGATGAGATTTTCAAATTTCGCTAATTGAACATAATGTAAAAAAGAGAGATGTTAGATTGGACAAGATTCAAATACGCATAATTAGTTGTTAAAGGTCAAAAGTAAAACATGTAAAAAAGTAGCTTAAACTTATGTGATAATGCATATCAAACCTAACTTACGTCGATCACTTGCTCGGACGTAATTCTGGTTTATCAGAAGCTTAAAACGTAAATATTACATAACACGAGTTGTAAAGAGGCTATTACACACGAAGCGAAAAAGTTTAGATATTTCGCGAGTGTGTACTGCCTTCTTTACAACTCGGGTTATGTACCATACTTTTCCTACAACCATTTTAAAAAGGGGGTTTATCAGTGGTTTTATTCAAATTTTATTTTCAAGAAATGTCGCTTTACGTATTTTAATTCTATAAAAGTTATGTTTTTGTTTACAAACTCGCTTGACACAAGGCGCTCTCATGCAGTTGCCATGGCGAAATCAACACACCAGTGCGGTAATAGCTGGTTGCCATGGCAACGATCAAAATCAACAAACCCGTGTGTAATATCGCATTTACTACACAGTTTTTAGTGAGTTATATTTGTGTTACTAGATGGGAGTAGGAAAATTAATATACTCTAGGTTATGATCAATGTGACAAGATGAATTTATTGTTCATTTCAATTTCATTTTTAATTCTCATAGATTTTACATTTTGATTTTGATAATTACAGCATATTTTATACGTAGATTCTGATATATCTAATTATAAAATATACATTGTTAGTTTGATAAATTATTGTTATTTCTTTTTAATACTATTTACAACAATAAATACTTTCAATAGTTTCAATATTTCAATAGGTATCACTTTTCATACACTTTGTTCATTAATATTAAAATATGGTAAAATTGTTGGTAACAGTTTCAGTTGTATAGGGAAATGTACTGGTATCGTTATCATAAGCCACCGAAGCAGTTGATAGTAACATGGCACCTAATGTTGTGCTGGCGATTGTTGTCTGACGCGAGAAAGGGTGCATGCGATTTTCGCAATAATCTGGCGGATACGGTGGTATAATGGATTCAATAAAGTACGCTGTTAGAGATCCAGATATCAAACCAAAGTTGTATAATAGGGTCATTAGATTGCCTGCAAAAAGTACAAGAACAGCGTGTTTTTAAATGTCCATGCCCATGGTCATGCGATCTCGACCAAAAACAGCCGTGATTTTTGCACGTGTTTCATAACAATTATCATGTCATTATCCTTATCGTTCAATAAGCAATAAGTATTCATTTTCAGTGATAGTTCAAACATGAGGTCAAGCAATACGTTTTGTAAACTTCGTATTTTGCCTAGTGACTAATTCGCGTTTTTCGTTTGGTGTAAGTGTATAATAAAGTGATAAGAGGAATTGGTAATTTGATAATGTGCACGATTATTATTATTAAGCACGATTGCATTTGGTAGCAACAAATGTAATTCTTATGTAAAGTTGCTTTATGTTGCTACATTAAAATAATTAAAAGTTAACATTAAGTACATGAAACCATATATGGTTTTTGTCCATTTGAAGCTTGATATTCAAATAGTGATTAAAACAAAAGGGCAAGGTCTTTTGCAACCTACCTGTTAACTCCCTGTAACAATCGTCAACCTGGCTTGGCGCCTGAATCATGGGCACACTCCCTAAAATCCCGTTTGATATGCCTAATATCACCGAGAGTATGAAGGACGCAATGTCCTTCACGTAGATACCAGGATGGGTGCGAATTTGGGCGCACATTATTAAAAGCGGCACTAAAAGCACACGTAATACCGACAATCGCACGAGTTTCGTGCGTGATATGTTCATGGTCGATGCTGCCAGCACCTTGCCAAGTAAGTCTGCCCCATTGAAAATCGACATCATAATGATCGGCATCCACGTGCCAAATTTACAACTGAAGATTTCGGACGCAACACCCGGATACAAACATAAAGTTTCGAAATAAACGAGACAAATTGATATCATGTATGGGTAAATCGCTTTTGTAATTTCCATACGCGCTTGGATGCCTCCTAAAAATGGTCCAATTTCAATTAACCCTCTTAACTTCATTTTTTTAAATTGTACTTTTAATATCAGACATTCTTCCCCTGTTAATGCTCGCTGTGCGGCCTTTAATAACAATATCTTCAACTTTAAAAGTTGGCGCCTGTCCTGTCGGTTCATAAACAGGATTATTAAAACTCAAACAAGCATTTGGCGGTGGACTGCTTTGAATTTTTAACATTCCATATTGTAAATCAGTGTTGTCAATCTAAAATTGTTTACATGAGCAAGACTTGTCTGAATTTATTAATTCAAACGAAGATCACTTACAAGACCAGCATCTTCAGCTGGCTCCAATACTATCTTGGTTTTGGCTCTTTCATACAATGCCAAATAAAACTGAATAAAATCGCTCTTTCTTATCATGTGATAAATAGCAAAACACAGGAGTATCGATATTATCGATATAGTAAAGAAGTACACCGTACTTGTCTTTATTTCCGGAACAAAGAATTTTGTTAGGACCCTAACACCGGAAGTAAATACACCTGAAACACCTGAAAACATATTTGTATTTTCATACATTCTTTGTACATTTTTGAATAATTTAGCATACTTTCTCCAACCATCACAGCCTGCGTGTATCTAGCTGGGAGCATACTGGTGTATCCATAAAAACTTGATTGTTGTACTAAAATTTAAAGTAATTAAAAGAGTGAAACCAGTTAACCGCTGTTTTAAATTAAATATTTAACTTTGTAAAGGCCGCACAAAATGAGATTTTGTACGAACTCTAAGATTTCTTTAGAAATCGAAACTACAAAACGTTGATGTTTGATGAGTTATTATGTAAAAAGGAATTTGATTTATACCTGTACATCCAATTGCAACTACAGCCACGGCACATAAATTCACTGTATATGCAGTAGCCTTACTGAAAGCTTCCCATGAAATTTCCATAGTAGCCACAAAAACAAGAGTTAAAAAGGACATAGTATAGCCTGCAAGAATTTCAATTAATTCCAATTATTTCATTGCCACAAAAAATTGCTGACCGAAATTAATCCTGGACGTTAGGCTACATGCCTCCACAAGCAAATTATTGCACAAAACGGTAACAAACGCAGTGATTATGTAAATTAACGACATGTCGAAAACAACAGGCTTGGCTGGATAAATAACTTTAAAATAATCCATTGCCATAATGAAACTGTTGTAAGGAAAGAGGAAGCCAGCTCCTCCGACGATAAACGAAAAATAAATGAGATTGTAAGGATCTTTCGGCGGTGATATATTCAGATTGGAAACGCTGATATTTAAGTCGGAGAAGACATTGCTCCGTGAAGTCTTCTTCTCCTTCTTCAGTTTTGAATAGCTGCATGCTTCTTCCATCTTTATAGGTTTATTTATTTATCTGATGCACTCACATTAATTATGTCATCCTTGCAACTGACACGTTTTCGTACTCTCGTCCTGCCGTCGACGAAAGCAGGACATTTTAAAATCAATAGATGTTTGTAAGCCGTTGCCGTTGTGTTGGCGGCAGCACATCCGAGGATCGGTGAATGCGCCGGGAAATTCAATAGTTATCAGTTTGCTGTTAGATTAAGATAATTTTTTGGTAAATAAATAAAACAATGTAATGTTTCAGATTAAGGAACATTTATTATTTAGATATTTGATATACAATATTACAATTAGCGTAAGCAGAGATTTAATTATTTACCATGCAAATCTTTTAAGTAACTTTGAAGTGATAACATAAAAAAAGTTAAAATGTTTATAATAGTTGAATAATTGCGCACAGAAATGTTAAGAGAATTAATAAAGAACGTCATGGATAAAACAATTTATTTTCTTGGTAAGAACATTTACCTACATTATTAACGATAATACAAACTTACGTAAACTATTTGTTTAGGTCTAAGTATATTCTTAATTGCGCTTCCTACTGTTAGAAGTGCATTTATTTGTCCTGCAACCGATGGATTCTATCCACATGAATCTAACTGCACAAAATTTTATTATTGTGCCAATGGTGTAGCTTATACTTACGAATGCCCCTCAAATTTAAAATGGGATCAAACTACACAATCATGCGAACAATCTTGCAATAGTGGTGCTACAACAACAAAAGCTCCCACAACTACGACTAAGGCGCCAACTACGGTTACCACCACTCCGACAACAACTAAACCAGGTACGACCACAAAAGTGCCAACAACTACAACTAAAGCACCTGCAACTACGACAAAAGCTACAACAAAGGCGCCTACGACAACAAAAGCGGCTGCCACTACCACAAAAACAACAACAAAAGCGCCTACAATTACAACAAAAGTGTCTGCAACCACACCAATAACAACAACAAAAGCGCCTACTACAACAGTAACAACAAAAGCGCCTACTACAACAACAACAACAAAAGCGCCTACTACAACAGCAACAACAACAGCGCCAAAAACTACAACTAAAACGCCTGCAACTACGACCAAAGCAACAACGAAATCGCCTACGACAACAAATGTGCCTGCAACCACAACAACAACAAAGGCGCCTACTACAACAGCAACAACAAAAGCGCCTACTACCACAGCAACAACAAAAGCGGCTACAACTACAACAATGAAGCCAAGTACAACTACAAAAGTATCTGCAACAACAACTACAGCTAAACCCACAACGACAACAGTCGGGAGCACTGCTACCATGCCTCCTGATACAAGTAAAACAAATGATATCATTTACAATGTTGACTGTACCAACGATGTCTTCTATCAAAACGACGCTTATTGTTCGGCTTTATATTATTGTTATAATCGTGTAAAGTACGGGTTGATTTGTGCAAATGACTTGATGTGGGATATAAATACGTTGGCTTGTAATTTTGAAGCTGAAACGAATTGCGGAACCAGATCTAAAGCAAAGCCGAATTATGTTACTATGACAACTGTCGCGACTACCAG
>JARJDT010007638.1:0-11289 GCA_030264655.1 Leptusa sp. GC000079
CATACAATCACTAATCCGTCCAAGTCGCTAGTTGCCAACAAGGATTCGTCATAATTAAAGGACACCCCCAGGACTGCACATGCATGTCCTTGCAATGTGTTAACACATGCTTTGCCATTCGGACGTTCAATGTCCAAAAAGTAGACACTTCCGTCTTCACTCCCAGTAACTAAAACAACAAACATATCAATAATTTTGTTCACTAACAAAATGTTGATAAGTTGAAATTACCAATGCATGCTCCTTGCCGGAAAGACATAATCGGGCAAAAGATGGAATGGACAAGATGCTTCTGATGCCGGTTTTCGAACTTACGTTTCAGTTTAAGTTCGCCTTCAGAATTGATAATGCTGAAGAGACAGACAGCATTGTTACTACAATTAATCAAGAGTGAAGGATCGCGCGCTTCGCGACTTATCCATGCCCGGTAACTAAGACTTGTCACAGAGCAACTTATACCAAGCGTTAATTTTCGTGTGCATTGCAAATTGCCGTTCGTATCACATATTACCGACACTATTTCACCCTAAAAATATCCCATATTTTATTTTAAACAACTGTTTTATTGTGTTATTTATGAATATTTTGTGTATACTTTGTCGTTCCCAGCCCAAATAATCTTCCCGTTAGTTTGCGACGCTAAACTCAAGACATTTCCGCCAATATTACACATGGTCTTTGTAAACCTCCCAGTGGATATGTTAACAATGCGTACCTCGCCGCAACTGTTCCCAATCACAACTAAATTGTTGTTTAATGGCTGAAATAAACAACAAAGCAATTTCGCGTTGTTTGGTTCCTGAATCGTACGCAAGCATTTAGCATCTGAAGACTTCCACATTTTTAGTGTCGCATCTAATGAGGAGCTGACTATCAGATCATTGTTGATAGACCAATCAAAACTTGTTACAGGATGTTGATGTCCTTTTAGGATTGCAATAACTTTTGGTGGTTCTAAAGAGACATCGCAAATAGATAAAGTTGCATCAACAGATGAACAACAAAGACGCGATCGGTCATTATTCGCAAATTTGATTAAAGGTACAGCAGCTGAATGCTAAAAATGCAAGGTTTGAAAATTTACAGAAAGTTGATCTTTGATCAAATTACTTGGTCAAATATATGATGGACTCCTTTAAAAGCATAGTTTTCAGTGAGAGTATTGCCACCCACAATGGCTTTAGAGGCTTCTGCATGTTTAGTGGGAATGAGTTCTTTGCCACTTAAATTCAAAGATGAACTCTAAAATGATTCATTTGAAATATTGAATATATTTCAAGTTAATTTGGGAACAATTTGCCTTTGACATGGACCTCTTGAATGAATTAAATTCCTCATTGAAGATCACATTAGCGCCATAGCGTTGCTGTAAAAGAGTTGATCGTAAACGCAGGTATTGTTTCCATTGCTCTGTGTCCCTTTCTGTATCTCGTAGTAGTTGACATCGTCTTCTAATATAAAGAGTTCCTGAAGTGCAACATCATTGCAAACATGTTAATGCAATGAATCAGTTCATTATTTGTGAGATGCAAATTTGCAACTTACGATAATTTGGTGTTTGTCTTGCTCTATGGGCATTGTACTTCGCATCTAATGCAAACACTTGCTGTTGCAATGCTGTGGCCATTTTACACTGCACTCCTGATAAGAATGTGGATAGGAATGAGTCATAAAAGATGAAAGAATAGAAACAATTAAAATTTAACAATCGTGGTTTATCTAATTTGTTAACTAATTGTAAGTCGATGCCGATAGATGACAGCACACTTTCAGCATGTATAAAATTGAAAAATTGTTCATAAAATATGAATGCGAATAAAAGTGGCGTTTGTTTAGCTCAGTTAATTTTGGATTTGGTATCGATTTTGGTTGATATTTTGTATTTTTGGAGTCAACTACCTCTCGCAACACATGTGATCCTGATACAAAATATGCGTCGAATTTAGACGAAATTACTTTTAATCATGCAAAATGTGATTTATTGAATCTTAAAATTCACATAATTACTCATAATAATTTAATAATCAATTAATTAAACAGTGTCATTTATCCTTCTTATCATTACTACTCTTATCACAGGAATTTAAATCTGTAACATTATCAATATGATTGTGGTCTTCTTGTAAATCTTCCTGTAAACTATTCTCGGCATTCTCGCCCTCTGGATCACTACAATTCTTTATAAAGCGTCCGCTTGCATAGCCAACAACACCACATCCAATGGCTGCTGCACCGCCAATTTTGAACCCAGCTACCATTCCAAGAGGACCTCCAACCAAAGAACCCAAAAGTGCCCCAGTTAATGGATAACTAGCCTTTTTCAATCTGTAAATGATCAACACAATTTTATATATGGTTTTCTAAAGACAAAGAATTTCTTGTATATTTGCCTTGATGCTGTTATTAAATGCTGCAAACCATTATTAACATTTTCTTGGGTTGCTTCAACATTTGTTTCGATCTGATCCACATTTGCCCCTTGTTCAGTGACCATATCATTCAAATCCACATATATACCATGCAAATCTTCTATGTCATTCTCCAATGAAACTACATTATTTAATCTATTTTCGTCTTGTTGCAGCTTTAATTCAGCAAGATTTGATTGCATTTGTACTTGCAACACAGCATTGTTAAACTGATGTTCTTCTTCATTCTCAATATTTTCGTTAATGTTATTTTCAGTTTCGGCCAAGATTAATGCTTGTTTTTCGATAGCATTGTAGTCTTTAATCAGTGCTGTGATGGTTTTCCTCAGTGAGAACGTTCGGTTATCAAATCTATCCAAATCAACATCTTCCACTTGCGCTCTCAAAGTGTCCAATTCATATAAGAGGTCTTTGAGTTGCTTGATAATCCGCTTTTTGTCTTTGACTTCTTTGTTTAATTGTGTTATATTAGAAGCTGTTGCTAACTGTAATCATACATTTATTTAAGACTTGGTTTGATTTTCTTTTGTTTAAGTTTTAAGTATTAAAAGTGCTTACTTTGTGTGTTGTAAGTTTGTGATTCTCATAAATGTTTTTGTGATGTGGAATAGCTTGGTCATAGAATTTATTTATGGCAATTTCGATTAATTTAAACGTTTGTTTGGGCATCGTAGACATTTTCCCGACTTTAAATAATTAAATACGCACAATTTTTATTCGTTCATGTTAGAGTTAAGCTAAGTCGTGTTTACAAATAAAACAAAGCAAGGATAAGGATTGAACAACATTTTATTGAAGGACATAAGAAAGGGAAGGATAATTAGGTTATGTTGTTGTCCTGTAGCACCATCTTTATTGCAGTAGGAAGGATTTCGATCGATATCCGCCATGCAAGCCGCCATGTTGTGACCGTTAAAAACCGTTGTTTCCCGCCACTTTCATACTATCGTTTTTCGCGCTTTGTAGACCGAAGAAAGACGTAAAATGGTAGGAAAAGATGTTCAGTTTAGATTCAGATCTATAATGAAAGTGATTTATTCCTGTTATATAATTATACTTATAATAAATCACATTACACAGTTGTTCCTCTAAATAATAATCTTCTTAGAAGAGAAACGAATTTTACAATATATGTATTTTAATAAAGTGTATCCTTTTCGTATTTGTTGCCTGTTTTTTTCAAATCCTGGGATTAAATCCTTGTCGTGTTCGTGTCTTCCTAGTCAGTAATGATAAACAACAATAACGCGTTTGATGCAATAAAAGTTCGCCATTTAATTCACTAATACAAAAAGAACGAATATTTCATTTATTTGTTTGCTTTATTATTTCATAATAGTAATAAAATTATTTAATTTATTATAATCACATTTTTTACTTTCTTTCATCTGCTCGATTTGCTTTCCATCGCCACATTCTCAGACATCATGTTTCATATTCATGTTTGTTTGGGTTAAATACATGTTACAAAAAATTTCACTAAAATATCCTCTTTGTCAATTATTTAGTTTTTAGTTGTCGAATAGTTTTAATGATTCTACCTTAGTATAATTACATAGTGCACTAGAAAAAAGAAATAACTTATGTTTGTTTCGCGTTATTTGCTTCTTTTCATGCTTCGTTTCATTGAGACATATATAAAAAATAAAGCGAATTGTGAGTAATATCACAGAAAATTTTCATATTTCCATTTTGTAATCGTCTAATTTCATTGTTTCTTCATCTCAATCAAGTCTGATTGTTTCCTATCGTTATCGTTACGTAAAATTGCACAAACTGAATACAAATTCATTCGTCTACTACAATTTAATTAGAAAGAAACAATTAGTTACGTTTTTTGAGTTTTATCAATTTTTATCGCTATCAACAAACAGGAAGTTTCAATTTTATTCATATTTCAAAATCGTTTTTTACTTGCTATATCGAATGAAATAAATTACTTCTATGGAGATAGATTGTCTCTAGCTCAAAGATGTACATTATATTCGAATAAGTACGTACGTAAGTTAATTTCTTTGCAATGTTTCGTTTATTGTGATTTCAATCTATTGCTGTTTGTGTTTGCTTGTTGCCTGATGCATCTTGGAAAAATAAATATTTTATATTTGTGCAACAACTGTTCTTTCATTTATGCTTTGAGTGTATTTCATTTAACTATTATATAATTTAATTATTTAACTATGTATGTTCGTTTATTGTTTAGTATTTAATGTTGTTGTTATTTAGTGTTGGGAACAAACGAAGTTTGATTAATAAAAAAATAAATTAATGGCTTAAAAGTAACAGTTAACGACCTGATCACCGGTCCAGTTGCAGTCGAATTACACATGTACCATGTAAAATAGAAATTAAAACAATCATTCAATGCGAACATGTATGTCCCAAACACCATGTTGAAATAAAAATTAGGCAAGTTTCAAGTATTGTACGTAACTTGCGTTCAATTCATGTTCATTTTCATTGCTTAAGAATCGTTTTTCGTCGATGTACACAATAAATAACAATTCCTGTTTTCCTACGTTGATTGCACTTGGAAAGACGCACACGGCGCACATCTTAAATGTTTCTTCTTTATTCACAATAAAAAGAAAACACTGAAATGTTGACGACGAGTAAATCTATGTACAGTTAAATATTGTGCGAGATGTGCGTATTTTCAAGTACATTGCTTGCACTAGGAAATGAGAATGTTTGGATTTTAGTTTTAATTTTTAATAATGTTAGGTTATCTTTAGCAGACTATTAAATGAACACCTCATATATTATGTTTATCGTCACTATGATGAACTTTTAAAGAAGTTTATGGGAAATCATATTTCCGACATATTCACATCACTTAATTTATTTAAAAATCCATACGATTTTTGACTCCCTTATGGCTTTTGTCGTTTTTCTTCGATATAAACAATATTCAAAACAGAACGATATCCTACTGTTTATTTTTTTAATTATTTAGCTATTTATTTTATATTATTATATTTAATGTGGCCCATTGTGTTTGATGCCAAATATTAATTTCATCATTTCAATTTTAGATTTTAATCGTTTCGATTATTAAACTTTTTTGATTTGATTGATTGATTTAAGAAGTGTACTAATAAGAGAAATTATTTAGTTAATTGAATTGGCTAGAATTTGTTTATATAGTTTAAATTGGGAGTAATGTACACAGTACATAAAACTATACAGGCGACTTAAATACTTGGCACCAATGAAATTAAGAATTGATGTGTTTATAAAAATTTACTACAATTTAATAGTGTTTTTCTTTCTTCGTTCCTTGTTGCTTTCTTCTTTTCCTCTTCATCGTATCGTTACAGACAGCACCAATTCATTCAATCATTTTCTATGTATTAAGAAGATTCTTTCTCGTTTTCGTTTACCGTTTCGCTTCACACCGAAAATTAAACATTAAATAATCATTGTCTGTCTCGTCACTCGCGGCGCGGCGCTGATATACAATGAATTTCTTGATAGAGTTTAATTAATTAACATAGATAATTTAAATGTATGCGTGATTATGGAATCGCTTTGCGCTAATTAATTGAATAATCAATTTGAAAAATGTCACCTAATACTACAAACGTATGGTCAGACATTTGAGTGCGTGTTGGTGGGACGGGCGGGCGTCGAATGCTGCTGATGTGGCGGCGGCGGCGTGTGTTGCGAATGCGAAGTATAATTAATTTGTTGATGTTGATGATGCTGATGGAGATGATTGTGATCGGCAGTTCGTCGCGTTCGCGTCGGCACAATGACAACAGGTGGTAACGTTGATGCGGGTGACTGCTGACTCTTTTTGCCGGTAAATATTTTAACAGTCTTTTGTAGAAAATCAGTCTTTTGTCCGCTTGATCCCGAGCCGGCGGCGGCAGCGTCGGCTCGCTTCGCCGTCGACATCGAATGGCAGCGCACGACCAGCGGCGCTGGGCTGCCACCCGACCAATCCGTACTGCTCCCAGAGCTGCTGCCGCCGATTGAGCCGAGCAGCCCAGCCGAACTGGATCGGTACGGCGGTGGCGATTCCGATTCTAAAACTGTTCGGTTTGGCGGAGGCCTTATACATTTTTGATATATTTCAGACTCCTGCAACCCAACAAACACACAAAACACATTAGCACACGATCAAAGGGGGCACAATTAAGAAGGCACAAACGAACCTGTTCTGTATCTCTAAGGTGTAGCCTAGAACTAAATGGATGTTCCTCTCCATCGGGGAGTGATATACTGGGCGGCAGGTTAATGGCAATGTCTGTGTGAACGGCGTGCAGTCGCACTTGATGATCGCGACTCGCTGCCAATTCTCTACCCGCCCCACGACCACGCAACCGGTCCATGCCGCCCACCCCCGCCGTGGCGCCGGCACTTACCACCGACAGCATCTAAAACAAATAAAAACAACACTTAATACAATTAACTTCCAACCAGGACCGCATTATGATGCCAGTAGGGCCTAAATTTTAATTTAGTATTTTTGTTTGTATTCTTCAAATACCTATATGGAATAGTATATAACATAACACGAGTTGTAAAGAGGCTATTACACACAAAGCGAAAAATTTTTTTCGCTTTTCCTACGACCATTTTAAAATGTGATATAAAATTTTAATTTCAAGTTTTGTCGCTTTACGTCGTTTAATTCAAAATCAACAAACCCGTGTGTAATATCGCATTTACGGCACAGTTTTTAGTGTGATATATAAGTGTTACTATATGGGAGTAATATGGTTTTAAATACTGCCTGGTCCTAAGATAATATGCAAAATTTCAGTTATCAATTTGCTATTGTAATAAAGTTTTGGATGGAAAAAAATTGGGGCGAAAAGAGCCCACGGGCAGTAAAACATTTACTAACTGCCTGGTATGTCTGTATTATTATATCATTAACTAAGTAATGTGATGTATGATTATGAAGGTCTAATTTGTCTACATAGACTGTCTGGTAAACATATTACATATTCGGAAAGCTATTTCTATAATATTTGTTTGATTTAATTTGAGTTCAAGTTCTATTAGTTACAAGGTGAGAATTTATAATTATTACTATTACTTTGAAATATCCGTTTCACTTGTCACCGTACAAAAAGTAATTAATGATGTTGTGCAATAAGTCTTTAAGATTAAATCGATTAAACACTAAACCCCTGCAATATCAAAATTTCCATAAATAAACACTGGCACAGCACCGAACTAATTTTTGCAAATTTCAATAATTTACGTTAAGAGCGTGAAGCGAAAAGTCGGTGAGTCAAAATGAAAATCCGATACTGAATATATTAGAATATTTATCGCACGCAACAATTAATTATGAATTCCGAAGCGAACGTCTTTGTTATGCACATTAGTATAGACTAACAGCGAACACAGGAACGAAAACGGAACGGGTAATGGGTAACAGACATGACATACAATAAACGACAAAATGTAAATTATTTCATCAGACGAGGCCGAAGCTATTTGCAATTAAATAATTTCGCCATAGCGAAACAATAGGAAAGAATTCTCGTCGTGTTTGCGGTTCCGTACTCGCCAAAACGTCAACAAAAGCCAAAGTCTAAATATTTATGCGATACATAGACTAAATATAGCAAGTGCAATCGTCTACATCATCAACACGTGTTAATAGTGCAGAGTGGAGGAATTTTCCGCAAACGACGTGCGAGAAAAGTGCGAAAACAAACGCGACGCGTGTGCAGACATACTGCGTCTGTGTCTATATATGATGTTAAATGATTTTAATTGTTGATTGTAGCCACAATCGGCGTATAAAAGTTACATGTACTTTGTAATTAAATATTGTACAATACGTTATACTCGTGTCACGTATATATCAACGCGATAAGTTGATGAAATAATGCATTTGTTTACTTTTACGTGTTTCATGGTTTCGGTTTTCGTTGAACTAATAACCGTTTCGAAAACTTCCAGAAAGTATTACTCGACCAGCTAGACATTAAAAATCACATTATGGAAAACTATAAAATTCAATTCAAAGTTCAAAGAAAATTAAAACAATGAATATTGACAATCACGTTGTTAACTTAGCATATCATTAATATCAAATTAAAGTATACGGGAACATTTGATGTAATATTGTGTGCCGCTTATTAGCACCTCTTCCCGAACGCACCCGTAATACATGTGTATATTATACCGATGATACCTCTGCATAAAGGAACAACCTGTTGCTTCGCTCATTGTGCTTTTGAACGGAGCACGAAATGTGCGTGTGCGACTTTGAAGACTGGTGCGAATTTCGCGTTTGTTTCTGCTTTCTGCTGCTTTCATTTAAAAAGTAATTAACGATTTGCGAATCGAATGCAATGAAGAATCCGTTGCACGGCAGGTGTTGGGTCGACGACCTGGGAGTGTGCACTCGTGGCCGTAGTTAAATCAAGCACTTCGATATTTTTGAAAGACAATTTACCAGAATAAGGCAACAAATTAACCGTTACAAACAAAAATAGGTGCGTGAAATAGGTTCATGATAATTATGTATAAAAGTCTCCGGCTCTGACTCCGAGTGAATAAAAAAGCGAAAAAAAAAAACAAAAGGAAAGAAGTTTGCCATAAATGACTACACATAGTTGTTTAGGGCGCCCTAAAGGGGTCACATTGAATCTTAATAAGGGAGGGGGCCAGACGGCCTACGCGCGGCGCGTCCTTGGCTCCGTCTGCCAGCAGTCTAGCGGAGTCGCCCTGGGCCCTACAGCCTGCTTCTTTCCTATGGCTTTTTATACCATCCACAATATACGGAGAAACAACTTGTAACGAACGACTGCAGACGTTTTGTTGCCTGGCAGCTCTCGCAACTCTCGTCGCGCTGACCGCTTGTCGCTTGTACAGGTGTCTGTCCAGCAACACGCGCGCGTTCGTAATTTGGAAACAACGGTTTTTGAACGTGCTCGCTTTCTCTCCCACATCGCATGAGCATCACCCCAGCGGGCCGCAATATTCAGAACGAACAACAGCACCGTAAAGTCCGTAAACAGGATACGCATAAAAAAAACATGATGAGCGATTTTTCGCATCAGACGTACTTAAATCATGAAATTGATTCAACTAACAACTTAACAATCGCACTTTGGTACGAGTTTCGCATACATTACATAGTCTGGGAGTTTTTCGAATTTACAATAGGTGCGCCCACAATTCCATCAGTGCTTATTGTTGCTTATGTAACCGTTAAACATGTAGGAAATTACGGCTCGTCGCTGCGCTTGTTTGTTTGCGTTCCCCGTTTGTTCAATGCCAAATTAACTACATCGTCGCATAACATATTTAAGTCCGCCACTAACCCAACAGTTAATTTTAATTACTAGTAGTTTGTAATATCAAACGTAACAAAATAATAAATAAAATGACATATTTTCCGAAGGGCAAAACTTCCTCAACTTTGATTCGAGATACTTTTTTTAAGCCAGTAGTGTTTGTGCTTAATGTGAATCGTTATCGAGCGCGTTCTCAAATTAAAAATACAAACCAGACATCTAAACGAGATATCGCGACCGCGACGAGAGAAGTTTGAACGTTTCAGCGTGCGTCTCAATGTTTCGTGTGCGTTGAGCGCACCGCAGTCGGCTAGGCTTGTTTTGACGGACTCGCGCTATTTTGCACAACATCATTTATCGATGATATACCTGATGAACATTTCTAGTCTGGCGAATAACTAGACACTAGACGCACGCAAACAGTGAATTGAGAGATTCTGATATGAGAATTCATCTCGTTTGCTTTGCTGGTTAAATTGAGCGCGCACAGTCCGAATCAAACAAACCAAACGAAATATTTAAAATGATGGTTTTAAGTTTTAAATACGACACACAACTTACACTAAACAATAGAAATTTGAAATATTCCAACTTTAGTAGGTAATCACAGCGCAAAGAAGTGCGCTTCGTATACTTATATAAAAAATAGTCGACGCAAGTCGGTAAATCACAGCACTTATTAAACAAAACTTATTTATAACAAGTTGTTTTCCTTTGGATCGCAGAATGAACACATGATTTTTACGATTTTCGCACACTGATGGTTTGCTAGTTGCGTTTAACGGAGTAATTTTAATAGGTACGTCAAACTAGCAAAGATTAGATTCTTAGTGTATGGTAGTTGGTGTACCTTCTTGTTGATGCTCAGTTTTTGTCTCATTGCAGCAAGGCACTTTCGTATCGCTCGCTTGACGAAGTGGCGAGCGTACCGCACGCTATCAACCGTCATTTACAAATACGGGCTCGCAGCCAGCGTATACGGGACGCACCTCTAGTCGGAGTCGGAGTCGAGCGAGCGGCGACACATGCACACGGAACGCACACAGCACAGCCGGCACGCACACAGGCAACAACTGAGTGCGCGTCGCAACTCCAACTCGTTCATATACGTATGCGAACGCAACACATGCAACTTGGGCAGACTGGTAGAGAGCGCGATGACGAGAGCGCTCCTCGTGCACGGCACACACACCGCGCGGGACAGACGTCGACAGAGACGGGCAGACCAGACGAGGACGCGACCGAGCCGCTAAGGACGCACAAAGGAGTGAGGGAGACGCATCGGTGTGCGCTCGGGCTGGTGCTCTGGTTGTAAGTTGCCGAACGCTGCATAGCCAGCCGCAAACGTGAGCTGTCCTGTCTAGACAGACTATCATTCCCCCGCCGCGCCAGCGCCCGACCACTTTGATAACGCACACTCATGCAGCGATGCATAAAACAGTCGCAGGGAAAAGACCTGATGCACCAGCGACAAACAACTTCAGCAGGGCCCATCATTGCTGCCGGCGTAATCTTTCCATATGGCCCACTTAAAGTATTCGCAGACAATCGTCATTTGCTGTTTTTTATATTGCGCGCACATTCATCAC
>JARJDT010007661.1:0-20318 GCA_030264655.1 Leptusa sp. GC000079
AGCGAAATGATTCAGTTGGCCTTGGTTAAGGTCGATTATGCTAATTTTGATGTACTTTCTTATAACAAATGTCAAATAACAAAGTATTTTGATGTTTTTAAACAAAAATGTATTTTAAAATTTGAAAACAAAAATTCATTCAGTAATTTTGGCGCCCCAAAAATTTGGCGCCTGGAGCACGGTGCTCCATAGACTCCACGTAGTTACGCCCTGGGACCATTAGTTGCGCACCAGAAAAATTTTTTTAAAAAGATTTTTATTCATTCTCTTTAGCTATTAAACTTTAAGTTAAACGTAAATTTGGCAACATCGGTTCGTTCGTGTTGGGGAAAATAAATTAGATACTGATCATTCAAGCTTTAAATGATAATAGCTGGTATTTAAAGAATACATTAAATTGTTACAACTTCAATTGTTGCCAAGTTAAGGCAGGGCCTATTTTACGCATGGGCCCGCGGGGCATTTGCCCAGGGCCGAAATAAAAAAAGGCCCGGGCGGGCCAAAATTAATTTTATTTTCTTATTTTTGGTCATTCGAAAAAAGGCCTGGTAAGTAACTTGCCCAGGGCCCAAAATATTGTAAAATGGGTCCTGAGTTAAGGGCTAATAACATTAGAATTTGTAATTTTAAATCAGCTTTTTTGGCGAATTTTTGCGTATAGGAATAAATTCTTAGATTGGGGCGTTTATTATTAGCAATAATCTAAAATTAACGCATAAAAAATTATCAAAATTTTACTGATTGGCCGATTTAAAATTGAATCTTCAACCCTTGTAAGATAATTTCTTTTTTTTAAATACTATCTTTATCTTATCTAGATAACATTTAGGTTATCTTTGCACAACTCTGCCAATAGAAGTACACATTTTATTGATTAAATACATATATCACTAATCATAGAATTAAATAATAAATGCGTTCAAAGTACTAATAAAATAACCCAGAATGACCCCATGAAACGCGTGATTCGATATTCGAATACCGGAATATGGTTCCGTAAGCGCAATGACACATTTCAGATAAAAATTTCTTGATTATACACAATTCACGTTTGAAAAAAGGTTAAGTAGGCCGTGCTAGTTTTATAAAACTGAACGTATCCAACTATCGGACAGGAAACAAATCAACTCAGCAATTTGAAGTCAGCCTGTCATTGGCCCAAATGCAATTATTTAAATTTTGCCGCGGTTTGTAATTAGTTCTACCAACATAATTTATTTTTTTGATGGCCTGCTTTACCTTTTTTCAAACGTGAATCGTGTATTTATTGTTCATAATGCGAGATATTATAAATGGTCTTGATCGAATCGAGTCATGAAATTAAAAGCTGTTGTCTTAGCTTGTATCATCTTTTTAAAACAATTCTTTCAAAAAGATTCGAATAAAGGAACGATCTTTAACCTATGTATTTTTTATGATCGCAATATTTTGCACTAATTTCGCCAACTTGACGTGAATGTTTGCATTTGAATTTCATTGGGGACAGGAAAAAATGATGTATAGTGCAAAATACCAAATAAAACTAACGCAATCTCATTTTTTTTCTTATTCTTCTTTCACGGCCAATCCTTATGTACGATTTTGTTGGACATACTGTACTTGTTTTCAAATATTGACAAATTTGCTAAATTATTGAAATACTAGGAATTCTGGTGAATGACGTGACAATTCTCATGGATAATAATATCTGTGGATAATAAAGGTTACGAAAAGAAGAAACGTTAAGTTCAGTATCAAAAAAATCACAACTTTTTATTCAATTACCCATAAAACGATATATCGAAATCGAATGCTATTCATATTTGTTTCATTTTCATGACGATTTTTTTCAATTTTCCATCTTAAGTAACTTAGTTTGTACAAATACAGAACGACTCATGTATTTTCACATCCTCATTAATTTTTGCGTTAGTTTCAGGAATTTTTGTTTTGTATGTCACACAACTGAAGCATTTGTGTAAAAATACAAAACTATCATCAGCAAATTTATAGCATAGTAAAAATTAATACAAAAATCTACTTTTCACTGCGAAAGTAGAAGCAAATATACACACAAATTAATTACAAGTATACTTCTCTATATTACAACTTACAATGTCCTAGATTATCCATAATGCTAACCGTTTATTTTATTAGAAGTATTTAAAAGTATATTATTAGATTTAGCATTTGTTTACCACCTATACCGCAATAAACAAAGAACGAGTACACAGATACGCGACTACGTTTAAATTTATTACATTGTTTCGCACGCGAAGAAACAAAAATGGATAAACAACTTTAAAAAAATACAATAAAATTCTGAATTCAATCAACAGACCTAAATCAAATTACTTCGTTTTATAATAATCAGTCTGAAAATATTATAATGAAGCCTTAAGATTCAACTATTCAACATAAGACTGTGACTAATAAAAATCGAATTAAATAAACTGCCAGTTGGTGAAATTTGGCATCCTTTGTGATAGTAAACGAAAAAAAATGGAACATTTTAGTTTGATTGTAATGTTAGTTTCTATTCTGGTCCCCATAATCGATTAATCAAAAACACTATTTAATATTTGTGTAAAAACGCACCAATATACGAAAAACAAATAAAGTTGCATCAATCAATTCAACCATTTTGATGAAACATGTTGATGTTGTTTAAATAATCATTGGAATAAATAAACCACAACAAAATTGTTAACAGTCATCACAAAATACTGTCACATTCAGCAATCAGTAAATAAAGTAAGTTTAATTTGTTTGACCAAGTAATCAATTAATTTGCTTCACATTATATAAAAGAAGAATGTCTTTTACACAATGTGAAGGTCTTCTTATCACTAATATTTACAAATGTTTTATCACCATCTTTTACACAGCATTTCACCAATAAGCTTTGCGCTTATTTCAAGTTTAATGCAACTCGGTCGTTTCATTCTTACAATGGTAAATTAAGTTCTTGCGATTAAAACATCTCAATAATGTATGTACGTGGGGGTAAGAATGAAAGACAAAGTGGCAGTTAGTAGTCAACTTACTTAAAACTACACCTAAATTAATTAATTAGTTAATTCTAAAGTCTTGTCGTTGAGGTGCGAGGACGCCTCTCCGTGCATGATTCCTTGATTGAGTTAATGTTAATTCTGTTGTATAATGTAAGTCATCGTTTTTCGACGCTTGGTTGCTGAAGGATCATACACTAAGAGTTCCTTTTCTGCCAACGCCATTTCCATGCGGAGAATTTCCTGATCTTCATCCACTTCAATCTCATCATAGATTGAATCTCCCACCTAATAATTAACAAACAATATTACAATTATTTTAGTTGTCACAAACATGTTGTTTTGGGAAATTTTTTTGGGGCATTTTCAGATATTTACCTCAACATCGTATTCGGATTCCTCCTCTTCCGCTTCCTCAACCTCCTGTTTGAAAGCATTAATATCAATATATTGTGGCTTAAGGATTTGAACGCGTGGTTGTTGTTCAACTTCTTCAAAATCAGATCCTTCACTTTCAGCGCTACCGCAAGAATCGCCGAAATTATCATTCTCATATTCATCATAACTGCACGAGAACTTCAACTCGCCGCGTTCGAGCGCTTCCAAGTTGCTGGGGTTCGCCATAGCGCGGCGAATCGCCGTCGGGTCCTTCTTCGACCATTTCTGCACCTCTTCGTCCATTTTGCTGATCTTATTTGGGTTCATGGCCCACAAACACCCTTTGCGTTGAGCGCCATTCAAGGCAGGCTTCTCAATTTTTTCGAAACATTTATTCAAGCTCAAGTTGTGACGCACCGAATTCTTCCAGCCATTCGGCGCCGTCTTGAAGAATGGAAAGTGACGGCACATAAAGTTGTAAATTTCCGACACTGGCAAACTACCAGTCTTCGAATTTTTCAACGCCATTGCAATTAGGCAGCTGTAACTGTAGGCAGGCTTCGGAAACGCCTTGACGTCCTCATTGAAAATGCGATTGTTGTTGAATTGTTGTTTTCTCGCATGGTTCGCCGTTGCCGCTGAAATGGTGCGTACTTGTCCCAAATTCGCCAATTGCGCTACAGTCACAGGGCTTGCTATCTGCCGTCCACCTACAGTATTTCTGAACGATAACAACGGAGCCTTGGTGACTTTCACAATTGACTTGGAAATAATCGGCGTCACTTTGGTGATTGTTTTAATAATCGGTGCAGCCGCTTTCTTAATGAGCGTGTGGTTTGTAATTGGATGCAATGTTTTGGTGTTTGTCGCCACCAAGTGGCTCGGTTTTTCAATTTTGAAGGCCGTGATGTTGGGTTCGTCAAGTTTCGATAGGAGATTTTTCTGAACAGTTGATGCGTCTGTGCCAGTACCGTTGAGTTTGATGGAGGGCGAAAATTTGAGGTGACTTTCTTTCAGCGATGGCGATGGAGACCGCGTGTTGGACATTATAATTGGCAACACCGCATTCGGGTCTACCATTGTGCTATAATCATCGGAGAAGTCCAACGTGAAGCTGGAATTCGACAGGTTCGAACTATGCGAGAACCATCTAATGTCGTGCACATCGTCCAGTTCCAGCGGTGGCACATCAGCGAAGTTCAAAGCCGAGAGATCGTTATGACCGCCGATTAGCGTATCAATTTCGGTCTTGATGTCAATGTCCAACATTTCTTGTAGTGATAATGTGTCGTTGTTGCCAAAATATACATCCATAAACGCCGACATGTTCTGGAAAATTTAAAAAATTCCCTAACTCTCAAAAAATTCGAACTAGAAAGAAGTGCAGAAAAGGGAAAAATTTCCAGCTCATTTAAATTTAACATGAAATTTTGCCGCTGTTGGAAAACTCTTGCGCAGTGCTGTACTCTGTATTGCCGATACGAAGAGACAGATGGCCTGCTAGCTGATGGGTATTACGGGCTGGAGCCCTAACGTTAGCTCTAGCGCTTATAAAGCGAGCTCAAGAGCGTGCGCCAGACCGCATGCAACGCAACCGGCTACCCAAGTTACCCGAAGAACCGAAGCCCGAACCGAACGCGAACTAGACCTTCGTCACTTCGCATTTCCATAACCGTAGCATAGAGGAACCACTCATAGAACATAGGAAGAGTACGACAGTGGACGGAACGGCAACGGAGTACGGCGAAGAGCATTGTGTGAAAGGGGGAGTGGCACGTAGCCACTCATGCATTTATACATTACGACATTACGTTTACCGAGGGAACCGGCGGAACAAGGGGGCGCCTTGCGCCTATATTCAACAACCAGATATAGTTGTATCTCATACATACAATGTAAAAAGACGGGACCCCTTTTTAGGCAATTTCAATTTCTTTGTTGAAAGTTGAGTTGTGTAATGTATCACATTAAAATGTACCAAATTTCCGTTCTCCCTCCCTGAGAAAATATCAGAAAAAAAATACTGAAGTTGAAGTATTACTTTAAATATTTCGTAAAAGTTCCCACGACTTTTAAGTCAAAGAAAAAGAAACCCATAGAACCTTTACCTTAATCTTGTCAAAACTCATACACAACGATTAAGAAAGTAACAAAGGAAAGTTACTAGTCATTTCGTTGTATACTTGTGACCTGAAGGGACAATATAAATTTTCTATTGAATTCCCAAGTATTTGCAATATAATACTTTGCTACCATTACGTTCTACCTGTTTGTGGTCTTTCCACACAATTGAGCATACAATTTAAAGAAAAATTAGCTTTACATGCTTTACAGCATATTATAATTATATTTTTACATGTTGACGGCGTTTCAAAATTAACAATAAGACCTGCTCGGCTATTGATGGCGACGATGTCGCTGGCAGGTTAACAATTTGAATTGATGGCGCGAATTAACTTTTTTCCTCGCGCTCGCGCGGACATCGAACAAAACAAACTCCATGTTCAGTGCGCTAGGCAAACGAAACGAACGAGCGCCGAGCGAGTGTACTAGCGCAATATCAAAACTGCTTTCCGCGGGACCTTGAAGTTGCGTTTAACCGGCGCGGGCAACATCAACCCAACGAACGACGATGTTTTCACGATGGCTTTACCTTCAACTTAACGTCTTCCCGCCGCTTCTAGATCTCACGATTCCCGCCATAACCAATCCAATGCTTTAGCATTATATTAAATTATGGGACGGCCTGGATCTAAATTATATCTACTATCTACAATATCAATAGAACTATCCCAGATAATAAATTTTATGTATTTATTGAAGTTATTTATTTTTATTTTATGGAAAATTTTATTGTTTTATTATTTCGTTGTTCAACTGTTTCGTTTGCCGCCGCTTTTATCCTTGTAACCATAGCAATGTGATAATTTTAAAAAAAATATTAAGACAAACTGACCATTGTAAGCTCAATATTTATTTATTTATTCAATACGCCACGGACTATGTTCATGCTATGCTACGTTCACTCGTAGTGCTTTCTGCTTTGTGAAGTAGAATGTGCCCACACATCTACTTACACATGCACCAAAAATAAATTACGCGGCATTTAAGCAGTAGCCCGATGTTTACACAATTCTAATGTAACCTAAAAATATTGGCGGCTTTTTCAAACCTTTATCAATCACAATTTCGGGGTCACAATAACATTTTCGGCGATTAAACGCGCGAATTAGACGAATTAGAGAAGAGCGCGGGATACACAGACAGCACACACGTACAACTTGGGTGAATCGACGGAAGAGTCCAACTTACATGCATGCAGCCGCAACGAGAAACTCAACTATGGTCTCGGTAAAAAAACAAATCTCGATTTTCGCACGATTCCTAACTGAAATGAGCCCGTGGAAAATCTCCACACGTACGGTGGTACTTACGGTTTATGTTATTCGCAGAAAATCACAATGTCTCTAATAATTTACATCAAATTTTCGTACAAAATCGACAGTATTTTGACGTCAATGACAGAGGCACAGTACACCCAACCGAATGTATACAAAAGTTGAACGTAGTGTGCTCGGCACCGAAAGAGAGGGATTCAAATCCGTCCGCGTGCATTGGCGTGCGCTAGTCACGTGGTTTTTCCCGCCGCGCCGTGATTGGCCGAGCGCGCACGGAGAGTCAACACGAGAATCGAACGGGCCGGCACATGGCGACTTCGAAAACATGTCTCGATTTTTGCCGGGTAAAAGCAAGGTGCGCATTTTGGCTGCTTTTGACCGCCACCAATATTTCCCTTATGAAATTTCCAATCGTTTGGTATCGCTTAATATGCGAATTAAGTTATAATTGCGCTGCATTGAGCGTACACATTTATGCCTTATTTACGTTAGGTTTTTGCCGGGAACGTTGACGTTCAAGTCCAACATGGCCAGCCGCTTTTAACCGAAGTTGGCGAACGGCGCGCAACCATCCGACCAGACCATTCAAATGTGCATTGTTGGCCTGAAAATACAGAACGATTGTAGTTTTCGACATAGAATTTAAATTCATGACCGAATCCAGCAATGTTTTTGCGCGGTGAAGTCATTTGTTTGATTGTTTTGTGCCGGTAAAAATTATCGATTTTATTGTTTGTAAACGGGCGAGTCCATTGCGTTCGGTTGCTAAGGGGAGGCCGCCGCGTGTCTGGTTGGCGAGTGACTTGTGCTCAGACGTGAAACTACCACATTTTCACATTGACGAGGACGAGAACTTGGGGAGCAATGTACTGGGACTTTGCGTTGCGCCCGCTTGCCGGTCTCCAGCCTCGAGTTTTCGTAATGTTTGTTGAATGTAGCCGTACGCTTACAATCCTAGGCGCTGGCATAGAATTCTGAATACACTTGTAGCGTGCGCCGAGCGCTGCCCTTGCGCTTTGCGTTGCATGTTCATACCGGCCGGCACAAGCGCTAAATGATCGAATAATTAGGTTCCCATAATTTTAATTTAATGATGAAGTAATGAAGTAGGCATTAATGCCATTGTTTATTTATGAAAAACCGTTGTAGTTGCCTAGTCGCGTTTTTTTGTTGATGAAAGGAGTCATTGTTTTCCAAAAACTTGTCGAATATTTTAAATTTCAAATTTATTTTCTTTTTTATAAAATTTGTAAATATTTTTTATTTTGTAAAAATTTGATTCGAGTTCAAATGTTGATACATTACCTGTCGGCATTTTACATTGAATTTTAAGTAATTCCAGGATGAAAATCAAATGCAAATTTTTCCATTTTAAAATTGTGCAATCCTAAAATAATAAGAAAATCACAAGTTAGCCCAATCTACCTGATAATCAGTTATTTTTGTGTACTTTTACGACAATCACTTATTGCACAATAATTTTAAACTACGTATAATTTGATTTCCTCGATAACTTTTCACAAAACTTTAGTTTTTAAGGGAATTATTCGATAATTGTTAACATTACCATAATGATTGCAATTTAAAAGTGAATAATGAGAAAAACCAACACCCAAACGAAGCAAACAACGCCACGATTGATGATGCCATGAGCCAAAGCCCACAGCCAAGCCAAACCAATGACGCCGACATCGATATTTTTACGTAAATGGCTTGTTAAGAATTTCGTGAGTCATGCATTTCCCGATTGTTGGTGACATGCATTTGCTTAAATACGAATAACTCACCTGATTCTCGGCGAAAATTGAGTGTTGCTGGTGGAAAATCGCCGCTTTTGGGGAAAATTCGCATGGATGGAACGTTGCAGCTTGTCACGATCACGACCACGGCGTCCCAGCTGTGCGGTGCTTACATATCGCATCGCTTCATGCTGCGGTCGTGCTTTCTTTTCAGAGTCAGCTGGTCTTGGCATCGTTCCATTCCATCGTTGTGTTTGTAGCGTGTCGGCTGTCGCGTGGTGTTCATATGAAGTATTGAACTATCTACGGAAACGCTACTTCCTCTTACTGCAAGCACTATGTAAGTATGAGAGACGCGAAGAGATCAGCAGGACAGGATTGAGGAAGTTTTAAACCCAAAGTTCTCAATGCCGAGTTTTAATATATGCAACTCATGTGACTGCGCAAACAAAACTTATAACAACGATTCAAAATTCAAATATTTCAAAACTTTTATTCGATTAATCTGAAGTTAAGAAGATTCTTTACCTTCCTGCAACTCATCATACTTTTTGGGTTTGTTATCTATTTATGATTAAACCTTCGACGTTTTTTGTAGCGAACAAATTAAGTACAAGCTTAAGTTTAAAATTTGGTGCCTCTATCATTAATAGTTTAGACGCTATCGTGCTAACAAAAAAAGGATACATACGCACATACGGACATTTTTAAAAAAAACTCTTTTTTGGATTCAGGGGACCTTTATTCATGAAGATCCACTAAAACCTCGACATTAAAATTCAGCACCAATACGATACTTTTCTTCTCTTTGTCGAAAAGTAAAAATCCTTTTCTCCAAAATTTTTCGTAAGGAAATTGGAAAACAATAATTTATTTTAAAAATTGATAGAACGAAATGCATCAATTGCACTTAAGAAATACAAAACAGTTGTTAGATTTCAGTAAGTGAGTCAGTATACTGATAATTTGCTTTTTCTTCAAAATTTTGACTTTAAAATAACATATTGTTTTTAAAATTACTTACAAATAAGCATGAAAGATGCCCCAAAAGGATTTTCAGAAAAATTAAACTATTATTTTTGTTCCTATTTGAAACACTATCCGTGGACATACTGTATAACCAAATACTATAATATCTGCTTATAAATAAGAATTAAAATGATATAAAACTGCAAAACATTTTATTTATTTTACTTCAATGTAAATTTTACATAAAAATTAAAATGTGTGACATATGTACATGCATTTGTTTAAACATTAGACATAGCTGGTATAATCTTACAATACATGTCAATCCCGCGCAAGAAGACATCCTTCTCTAAAAACTCATCGTTATCATGTAGTAAAACAGGCGTATTGTTCATCGGAGAAAATCCCAAAGCTGGAATGCCTAATTCGCGCAAATAGCGACTGTCTGTGCCTCCAGGGAAAATCATAGGTTTGATTTTAATACCTCTACAAATCATTTGGAGAAATTTATCAAATGCTTATAAAGGTTTTCTAAGATTACAAGTTGCAATAACTTACAATGACTCAGTTGTCTTCTTGAAAGCAACCCAGTAAGGATTCTTATCATTGAGTTCGGTAGGTTTAATGAGTTGTTCAAACTGTTCTTTTTCAATTGACACATCTTTACCAGCAAGTTGGCACCAGTTTTCAAAAGTTTGATACAATTTATAAACGTCCATCGTCACCGGAATGCGACAGTCCATGGTGACGCTAAATTCAGGTGGCACAACATTTGATTGTTTGCCTCCCTCAAGTACGCATAAATTGAGAGTCAACACATCGCCAATCGTAAAGTCCGGATTGTTTTCCAATTTCTTTTTCTCTTCTTCACGCATATCAAACATTTTGTCGAGAATGACGCGCACTTTTTCACCTGCTGTATTTTCATGCAACAAAGATCCATGACCAGCTTGCCCAGCACAATGGAAGATCAAATCTAAATATTTTACAACAATTAACAATTTTTCCCCGAAAAAATCAAAACAGTGACTAACGCCAAATTGCTCTTTCGCCATAGTACAAGCAAAAAGTGTCGTTCTCGCTCGCAATGCCTTCATCCAATGAGAATCCTATGTTCAAATTTTTGAAATCATCGGTTGTAACGAATAATTTCATGCCATCGTTGCCACCGATTTCCTCATCAGGCACAAAACACATATGCAAAGTGCGTTTAGGTAGCCAGTTCGTGACCTTTAGACGCCTGATTGCTTCCAAGTATTGCACGGCAACGCACTTCATGTCTTGTGCGCCTCGTGCGTAAATTTTGCCATCGGCGCCCATATCCGCGGCGAATGGTTTGTGTGTCCATTCCTCCTCGAAGACGGGAACAACGTCCATGTGGGAGTTCAATAAAATGGATGTTAATGAAGGATCGCTGCCCGTCCATGTTATAACAACGACAGGTTTCTTGGGCTTTGGCGTGAAAACACGACATGGAAGACCCAAAGATTGCGCTTGTTTCTTCAGAAATTTAACGCAATCATCTACAATTTAAAAAAATTTGACACTTATAAAATTTTGCGTTTCTTTCATCAACACCTTGTTCTAAGTTTACTTTGTTCGTAGTAGTTTTAACTGATCTTTTTCCTAAATTTAAAGCGCGGTATATAATTGCGAAATTATTTTTTTTTCACAGGATTTATTAGGAAATAACATTATATTTAGAAGAACTGTTGAAAGTGTCTAAGGCAAAGTCAGAGATAACCATGAAGCGATGTTTTTACGTAAATGTATAACTTTATTAATAAAATTTTGGGTTTTTTGTTGATTTTTCTAGAATTTAATAATATTTAATTTTTAAGAGGGTAACTTTCATCATTAACTAAGTAACTGATAATCAAAATATGAAAAAGCTCTATTTTTAGTTTTTGATAACTCACAATTTTATCATTCTCTTAAAATTTCGAAAAATTTTATTTTCCTCCGAATTTTGGCCAAATTTAAAAATCTTTATTGTTAAAATAAAATCAATGAGATTAGCAACGCACAGTTCTTCGTAGCGATTCAAATATGTCATCTGAGTTCTGACGTTATTATTTGTTTGTTATAGTGTTTTTCTCGAATGTAAAGAAAATCTTTAGAATTACAATTGAATTGTTTGAACTGTTTTGAAAAATTGGAGCCAATGTAATTAGAGCTAAAGCATCTTTTCTTGCTTAAAATGTTGTTCTAACTTTGAACGACCTAGGAAAATGTGTTGAAACTAAATTGAAGTAATTAAATGTTGTATAATTAACTCAAATATAATTAAGATTTTTGATTTTAATTTTAAAATACTTAAACAATCTAATCTTATGTAAATCAAACATTTATGGCTAAAAGTTTATGTGTAAATATAGAAAATTAAATGAGATTAAGTACAATTAAACTTTGCTTCATTTAATTTGCGTTGCTTGTTGAGCTTGTTGATATGCAAGTAATACAACAATAAAATTTGCTATAAAAAGCTGTTTTATTGCTTCAAATAGAATATGCATATGTTTATGAATTTAAAATTACTTCACACTTTTCAACTTGTAGCATACTATTTTTAAGTTGGTCAAGGTAGCAATATATTTTTCTAAGAAAATCTATTATCTTAGGCTTAGTAACGAAAGAAAAAATATCAACACACAACACAGAGTAATTTTAAGTTTATAATAAACTAAGTTATATAAATATTCACCGTAATTAACATCGGGATGAACACTGGGAATACGCAGGTACTCGCGAAAGTTATCCACGGCGAGATCATCCATAGCTTTCGTTTTACCGGTCATAATTGTACAGTTTATTTGTTGTTACGCGCGCAATAAACAAATTCAACTAATACAGATACTCAATCGCCGACCACTTTAAATACGCTCGTTATCTCAATTATTAGAATGTCGCGCGACATTACAATTTCGCTGATAATGCCTAGCTCCAACGGTGGGGACTGTAATTTTCAATTGTGCGAACCGCACGAAAAACTAATTCAAATAAACACACAAAACAAAAATATGTTTTTGTGGTTTGCAACAGCCACGTGCATAGTAAACAAGGAATCGTAAGAATTATTAAGTAATAAGTAGAGTGGGATCTAATGAAAATAAATCAAACACATTTTATCATTGAAATAAGCAATATTTATTTATTTAATTTTCTGACATGTTACCAAGAGCAGTTATAACATCCGTGTAGATATGAATACCTTTAAGAAACATTTCGCTGCTTAAATATTCGTCATCATCATGCAACAATACTGGATGGTTGATAATCGGCGAGAAGCCAAATGCAGGAATGCCCAATTCGCGCAGGAAGCGACTGTCGGTGCCGCCCGGAAATATTCGCGTCTCAATTTTGAGTCCCCTATATTCAACAACAAAACAATACAATACAACACATATCGCTAAATTAATTTTAAACGGCCCATCAACATCGTAATTATGATTATGCACAAACTTGTTCCACTTCGTACTTCACTTACATTTTATCAACAATGTCTTTGAAACAGGTCCAATACCGATTCGTATCAGCGATCGATGTTGCTTTGGCGTTTTCGAAACGTGATTGATGCATGTAGACACCATCACCGGATTCCTTGCACCAAGTGTCTAAAGTTGCACTCCATTCATCGATACTTGTTGTGACGGGAATACGACAATCCATGGTCATTGATAACATCGATGGCAGGACATTCGCTTGCTGACCACCATTCAGCATTGTTACATTGAGAGTCATCACATCACCAATTGTGAATTTTTCATTTGTTTCTAGCAATTGTTTTTCTTGCGCGCGATGATCCATTATCAAATTCAATAGATGGCGCACTTTTTCCGCGGCTGTATTTTCCAGTAAGAGGGACCCATGACCAGGATGTCCCGGACAATGAAAAGTTACATCTACAAATATGTTTTTAAGTACAAATAAGTAATCAATCATTAATAACAATGTGCAGGGCTAAAAAATGAAATCAAAAATTTCAATTCTCTGATGTGTAAAATAACTCTTATGAAAATTCTATTTTCATCAAATTAAAATTCAGTTTTAACTAACTTAATCTAAAATAGTTTTCTGAACTATTTTAAATAGTAAAATATTAATAAAATAAAAATATCTTGTATTTTCTATTTAAATAGTTTTGAAAACTATTTTAGCAAGCCCTGTAAAAGTGTTCAAACTTACGCCACATGCACCGTTCGCCATAATAAACTAAAAATGTATCGTTATCACTGGGCAATCCTTCATCCAAAGCGATACCCACATTCATTTCCTGAAAGTCTTGTGTGCGAACAAACTGTTTCATGCCATTGGCGCCACCAATCTCTTCGTCAGGCACAAAAGTGCAATGGACGGTTCGTTCCAATTGTACATTTCTGAACTTCAAGCAGCGTATAGCTTCCAAATACTGTATACCAATACATTTCATGTCTTGAGCACCACGTGCGTATATTTTGCCATCATGTATCTCCGCCTCGAACGGAGGATGCGTCCATTTGTCTTCCGTCACGGGGACGACATCCATGTGACTGTTTAATAACAATGTAGGCAATTGCGGCTTCTTTCCCTGCCATGATATGATAACTACGGGTTTTTCAGGTACGGCGGTTACAATTTTGCATGGAAGTTCTAATTCTGCGGATAATTTCTGTAGAAAATCAACGCACGGTTCTAAAAACAAATGCACCATCAAATAAATAACAAGTTCCATCAATTAAATGATAATTAGTTATTTAAGAAACTAGTGTATAAAGTGGTCTCGTTTTTCACGAGTAGGTAGGAAAGTTCGCTGCGTTCGTTCGTGAATCATATGGGTGAAAAACGAACACTTTATACACGAGTTGATTGCATCATTTTTTCGACATCCGTTAAATAAATTTGTTGGTTATAAAAGCCTTTTGATATTTGAACCAATTTGAACCAAAAACCTTATTTAACGGATGTCGAAAAATTATATATTTCTTTAAAATGTGATAATGAATTGATATTACCATAATTGATGTTTGGATGGACGCTTGGTATTTGTAAATATTCCTGAAAGAGTTGCAGTGCGCGTTCGTTGAACTTTTGGGTCTGCGTTGATTCTGCATCAGGATCAGATGACATTGCCGCAAATTTTATCTTATAATGTAATACGTTACAATATTTTAGTTGTTTGTAGCTGTTGGAGATTTGTCTCGTAACAGTTGTGTCTCTTGTTGTTCTTGTATAAAATAAATGCTTAAATTGTGAGTATTTTCGTAGTTTTGGGCTTGCGTTTGCAATGCATGACACAAGTGACCCAGAAAAGCGCAAAATATTTATTTTTAGGAACGAAAACGTTGTGAGTTCTTAGTTGAAAGGCAAATTGTAATGCGATATCTTTAAGTTTATTTGTTGGAAGGGGAGATTTTGCCTCCTAAACCAAACAAAATCACAGCATCAACAAACAATAATGCTTCTTATTAAATCTACAAAAGTGTTTCTTGTAAAATATTTTTAAAAATACGCAATTCTTTCTTTAACGTTTAACAGCAATATCAGTGTTTTTGCAGAGAATTCACTAAACTTATCATGAATGCAAGTAAAACTGCAAAAAAATTGCAACATGCTTTCCTGTTGATTTCTTGAAATAAATACGTAAATACCTTATTTTATGGTGTTTTAACCCCCGTTAATGGTCCCGAATGCCCTTGCACTCTAAAAATGTGTGCGTAGCACCTTTACAGTCTTTAAATGAGGATATTATCAAGATCAAGGGTATTAGAAGGATGTGGATTTGTACATTGATGCGCACAACGTGTATCAAATATGTACAAAGCGTACTATTCCAGTTTTCTTCCTGCAACCGAATAGAAAATGGAAAATGCGCAAAGCTTCCTTCTGCGTAGGCGCGCTTTAATCGACCGCTGGCAGGAAACAATTCAGAACACATTCAGGATTTCAAGACTGTTAGGAAATCACTAGTTGACATTTGACAAAATATCAAACAAAATGAACACGTTCGCGTTTTCATTCCTTTTAATCGCGTTAATCCACTGTGTGGAGTATGCAACTTGCGGTGTTTTGATCTGGGGTTCCGAGAGCATTCAATTGCCCTCATTGAAACAGTTCAACAATGAAGATTTCGACCTGCTCAAGAGCTACATGCGACGTCCGAAAGTCGTCATCTTCAGGGGGGACCCGATGGCAATCTCCAATGAATTGCAAGAGTTGCTCAAGAACAAGTACACCGCGTATGTCCCGAATAGTCACTTGAACCTCGATGGAGTCATTGGTAACAAATTTTATCCTAATTTTCTATTTTAACTCAAATTTAAACATTTTCTACTGATTTTTTTTGCAGAATTAAATGGCGACCCAACAAATAATTTTAAATTAATCGAAGACACTTTAAACAATTGCAGCAGGGAATTTGACAATATCTTAGCTGTTATCGTCTCTGATCAGGAAACTTTCGACCGAGTTAAACGTGAAGCTGAAGAAGAACGCGTACCTACGCCCACAGAAATCACCGAACTGGTCACCGAGATGGAAAACTATGTGGCCGCAACAGGGCCAGTTCTGTACCACGCAAAAACCAAGAACAATGAAGTTGCCATGATATATTCATCATCAACACCGGTTTTGAAAATGAATTCGACCATTTACAACTTGGGCAAAGCTGCAGTTGAGACTGTTGACGACCGTGAAAAATATCGGCAATTAAGCGTCACTATTCCGATGGAAGCCGGCGACAAAGTAACATTGCGTTTCAAATTTTTGTGGAACCGCGGTTATTGGGCGTTGAACATGATATATTTGCTAGACATGTACAGCAAAACGTATATACTGCTGGGGAAAATGGATATGTCGGCGGCGAAAGGTTTTTCTTATCATTGCACCGGAAATATGGTGTTTGAAGACCCCGAAAATGAGGTTGAACTAGTCATTTTCGACATTCAAGCTCAACCTGATGCAAAGAGCATACGTTTTGGTGATGCTTACGACTGTATTAATTTCATTACAGTACCTATTTGGTCTGGAATTTTTGTTGTCTTCTTATTGTTGCTTGGCTTAATGGTTGGACTTGGAGCTCTTAACAGCATCAAAACAATGGATAAATTCGACAATAAACAACTAACGATTTCGGCCGAAGGCTAATAAACATGAGTAAATGCTTAAATAAATTTAATTATAAATAAATTAATGTTATCTATGTACAGTACATAACAAAGCAGAGGAAAAAGTAGTGTTTTGTTTATCTAGCAATATGATGGCAGCATTAATTGTGGTATGCCTGCTATGAAAGGTTGATTAATGTCTTTCGGACACACAGATATCCTGTAAATGTGTACAATTCATTTAAATTTAACATGTTAATTTTAAATAATCGAAATAAATTACCTTGCTTTCGTTTCTAAACTTTCCACTTTGATTTTCTCGACGTGCAGCCGTGGCGTTTCCAGGCGCCATGTTAGTGGATTAAAGACGTTAATATGATAATCCCATTCGACTTCGACTGCTTTTAAGTTGATGACTTTATTTGCCATTACGATTTCTGTGATCGTTGTGCCTGGTTCGTGATAACCGCCATTGTTTAGCGCAACACGGTGGGTTTTTTCACCACGTTTGTCGGTAGTGTCGTGGAAAACGAACCATAATTGACCGATTTCACCTCCGTGATCTTTGCTTTGCCGTGTGTTTGAGATCAGAACTGATATTTTATAATGTGATTCTGTTTTTATCGACAAGAATAAAATGTTAGAATGCTGTAATTAATATCAGTAAAGCTAGAACTGGAACTTTTATCTGGAATTAACCGGATTTCTTCTAAAAATATCTCGATCAATACTTATTTACTAACTTTACTTATATTTTAATAAAATTTTTGAAAATAAAATATGTGTTTTTGAAGTATTATTGTGTCTACAATATTCGAGACAAGACAAGATTAAGCTTGCCCAGAATTTTCAAGATCTTGTCAAATATAAGATTTAAGATTAATAAATTTATTGATTTTTTTTACAAAACACTATACGAGCAAAAAATATTAAGTGATATCATTTCAAGACAAGAAATATTAGTCAAAAATAGCTAAAATGCCAAGACAAGAAACTGATAAGAAAAGTAAAACTCTTTGTTGATTTTGCAAGACAAGGCAAGAATTCTTGTCAAGAAAAATGACGAGACCAAAATGTGATTTTTTTTTTTAATTTTTCAAGACAAAAATGGATTGACAGAAAATGCTTTTAAGACAAGACGAGAATTCTATTCTGGCCTTGACAAGGAATTTTAGACAAAAAAATTGCAGCATTCAAATTTGTATCTTAAAATTTCAAGATATCACAATAAATCAAATTCAAGACAATAATTAGAACTCGTAAAACCTTTTCTATTATCTCCAAAATCCCAGTTCTAATAAGAGAAAAAGAAACTTACTACAAAATGGATCGCCATCACCAGTCCGCAAATACTGCACAATGCTTTGATTGGGTTTAAGAATTCTCCTTTTAACTAAATTTTCATAATGTTTTCTACTATTGTAACCCATCGGAAAGCAATACCTCCCCTTGAATTCATTGCATTCAAAACATTTCCCGGTTTTGAAATCCTAACAAATCACACATATTATTATAATTTCAAACATTTAAATGGCAATAAGAACCTCATAACTTCGACATGTAATTGAATAAAACGAGCAATTACTATTGATACTTTCAATAAAGTACAAATAACTGCGTATGTGATTGCAACCTAAGAATTTCTTGATGCCATTAAACAAACTGCCGCCACTTTCAATGGCAAATTCAGTGACGCTTTTGTCACAACCGGGCTGATTCATTCCACCATTCGGATAAAAATCAACATGACCAATGGCTTCAATAATACCCAAACCACCACGAATAAATTGACTCGCATCTGTGTGTATGATATCTACGTATTTTGCTGCTGATTTATCCAAACGGACTGGTCGCTTGGCTTTCGCAAAATGCGGTTCGGCAGGATCCATGCCAGTTATCCTTCCCAACATCATGCGCCTATCGTCAAACGACTACAATTGCATTTTTAAAATAAAAATAAACAAAAATAATGTTTTATTACGTCTTGCAGTATGTAACCAACATATCCGAACAAGTGCGCACCTAAAGAATGCCCAATACAATGAACATGTTCCAAATTATCATTCGTATGCTCGGCCAAATCGGCGAGAAAATGTGCCACAATCGCCGAAACCAAACGGATATTGGCAACGGCTTGTGTATAAGGAGGACTTGAACCACCTTGCCAATCCACTACAATCACATTAGCGTTTTCCCGTATTAAGAGTTCCCTGGTCATTGATTTAATCTACAAAAACAATTTGAACATTGATGCAAAGTAAGGCGAATTAAGGCGAAGTAAGTAAAATAAAGTACCCAGGGATGTTGGCCGCTTTCAGTGTAACCATGTGTGACTAAATAAATAGGCAAATGCGGATTTATTCCCGATTGTGCAATAACTTCCTGGACATCCAAGTCGAAACGTGTCCCATGTATAGGATTATCTCGTGTATAATAAGTTAGTTTAGGTTCTACCTAAAATAACCCTAAATTTATTCAAATAAACTCATTGTTTATTTTAAGTTTAATTAAGCTAAATAAATACAGAATAGGGTTTCGCGAGTCTTGATTCTCAAAAATTCTTGTCTTGATTTCGAATAAATTCGAGAATAGATCAAGACAAGAAAGAGTCGGTATGGAAAAATTCCATACTAATTTCAAGAAGTTAGACAAGAAATATCGAGAAATGTCAAAAAATATCAAGATATTTCAAGAAACCCATATTTCTTGTATTGATATTTCGAGCCATGACAATATTGCACATTATTTAAAATGATTTACCTTTCGGATGCTTTCAGGTAATAAAGCAACAGGCCGATTTTCGCTCGTCCACGGGGAATCCAATGAATAGCATCCATACATTCCGTAGCATTTTGATTGCGCTGCTTCTATACAAATTTCGCTAGTCAAAAACAAGTACGCAACTACAAATGTTCTTTACCTTTACCGATACTTCTGAGATAATTGTTATAGGAAGGCCGCACTTCTTCCTGATCAACAGTTATATTCAAAATGGTGAAAATACTTTGGAATAAAATCGACGTATTGTTAATCGCCACCATTTCAATTCCTATTAATTGTTCCACAAACTTTAACTTTATTAAGCACTGGAATTAAACAAACACCAAACTTTATCTCAATAAGTACAAAAGTTTTAGTTCCTGGTTGTGCGTCTTCGATGTGTGCGTAAGTATAAAGCCGCGTGTTTTTCTGTCTCGTCTCGTTACGCGTTTATTTATAAAACTGATAGGAAGAAAACGCAAGAAGCCCGACTGAATTATGGATAGTGAGACTGGTCAATACTCGATATGAACAGTAGCGAAAGCTTAGATGAATAATTGATGCGCTTTGATTTGAATTGACACGCATTCCGGCCGGATTGAAATGAGTCTCGTGAATGATATAGCACGGAAAAGATGCGTCCCTGGTCGTGCACGTCCACAACCCGCAATGTCCCGCCAAATATAATAACTTCATAACAATATCTCCACGAAACGAAAATGTCAAAGTCCAGGGGTCAGTCGTTCCACGCTGATAAGATCTCAATGTGTAATTTCATATTCTATATCTATATGATTTTGGTCGCGTCCGCGTCTCTTGCGCCGGCCGATCGAATCGGATCTCGATTGATTGATGGATTCTACTACGTCAATGTGTGAATCCTGCATTGACAAATTACTTGTAACAACATTTTGTATAAACATATTTTGTAGACACGCAGTTCGGTAGTCACGTCGTCCATCGTCGTCGCGTCGCTCAGACGTTGAATATTGCGATGCTTGA
>JARJDT010007735.1:0-11623 GCA_030264655.1 Leptusa sp. GC000079
CCAATCGTGTGCAAGCGCGTAGCCAGGAACAACTCGTAGCGCGCAGTACAGCAACAAGCATAGCGCGACTGAGCCCGACAAGCCCAGCAAAAACCGAAGGTAGGAACACGCGCTCGGCGTGCTAGAGTACTAAATGTCTCGAAATATGAGCCGGGAAAACACCTCTTGTTCTATCTTGCGTTGTATGCATGCTAGGAGGCGCATTTGCATGGGCATCAGTTCGTGGCTCGTTGGTAGCTCGTCCGTAGCACGATGGTTACTGTGACGTCATACTGGTGACGTCACGAGAATGAACCGAAAAATGGTTAAAGGCTCGGTTATAGTTAAAATGAGCAACCAAAGTAGGTGTGACGTCAACAATTTGCCATTCGAATGCGGTTGGTAGCTCAATGATGAAGGAAAATGCAGTGATGTTAGATCATCACTGCGAAAATGCTATGGAAGAGCTACGAAAGCACATTCGAATTCGCCTAGTGTGAGTTGTTGTGAGCTGTGTGTGAGCACTCGTGTTTGTTCGTATTTTTAAAATAATTGCCGAGTGCTGCCCTCTTCTCTAATTTTATTTTGCTGTCAGTCGGCAGTCGGTCAGCTGTCATCAGTCATCTTGAAGTTTTCGAAGAACGGAGGTTAGAAGTGAAAATTAGAAATTAAAGATGGTGTATGACGATTCTCATATTGATCGATTTCACTGTAAATAATCGCGTAAAACTGTAGAAACATGTAGTTTTTAGGCGTCAACCGTGTCAAATATTATGTTAGAAGAGCATGACATGAGCTCACAAACGTTAGACATACTAAGGCAGGGGGTGTGGGCCTCCCTGACTGGGGGCTGGTTCTATGATCCCCATCAGGATGTGTTTTGCAACACGTTTCATTTGTATCTTTGGTTGTTTTTGCTATGCTTGCCCTTTACGATATATGTGGTAAGTAGACGAATACTTAAGTGAGCGAATTTGTACGAAATAAACGCATGGCAATGAGATCTTGAGACGCATTTGATGTTTGTTATTGTGACCTATTTCCGACCAAGTCCAAGTGAATCTTTTGTTTTCCAGTATTTTCCGCCGACTGAATTTTTGTGGTACTTGTACTGTGCTGCCATAACTGCAGTCTTCACTACTATCAAATTGATCAACTATGGAATGCATCATATGTATGATAACAATGAATGTATTCATGAACAGGTTGAAGATGAATGGAACGAACCAAAGAGGTAACTTTCACTTTTTGTTTTCAGTTCATTTTTAAACAATTGTAAATTTCAAAAATCTGCTTCGGGCACTGCATAACTTTCCAAACAATGTTTTTGCATCATTACAAACTTTTCCATATAAATAATGAAAGCTCAGAATGATTTTTTAAATGTTCAAAATTTTACAAAATGTGTGTGGTCACCACATAACTTTCCCATATATTTTTAAAAATCGAGATTTCCATGGGTATAGATAGACTTTTCCATATAAATAATTTAATTTTTGGATCAGAATAATTTTATTTTAAATTTTTGAGATTTTTTGCTCCATTTCGAAATTTTTGAATTCAGAGATGATAAAAGAAGAAAGAAACTTTCACTTTTTGTTTTCAATTCTTCTCAACCTTTTAACCGAAATTTCAAAAAATTGGGTCAGGGAAGAAATAATTTTCAAATTCATTTATTTAAATCAAAATTTGCATGATCACAAACCATTCCATATAAATAATTTTTAAAAATGTTCAAAATCATTTTTCAATTTGAGGTCTCGAAATTTCTGAATTGTTTTCAGAGCAGATAAACGAAGAAGGAAAAATTATAAATATAAAAAATATTTTGCATGATTATAAACCTCTCCATATAAATAATGTTGGTTTTGGGTCGGAATGTCTTAAAAGTTTCCAAATTATCGCGAAATTTCTAAATTGGTTTTCAGAGAGGATGAAGGAATAGAATTACAAGTGTTAAATGCAACAGGCACATCAGCAGAATGCGAATTAAAGAAAAAAGCAGAAGGCTGCTCGCTGCAATCGTTCGGCGGCGAGATCGGCGTATGCAGCACAGACATCGATAGTTTCGAGTCGGGCGAATACCAAAGAATGGAACCTGTTGACGTGAAACAGTCCAGCACAATCGATCTAAAAGCGGACGTGCATCGCAAGAACTCGTCGGAAAGCAGCGAGGAAATAACGATCCAGCCCGAAATCGAAGTAGTCAGTTATCAAAAGGAACTCTGCACTTTTACGATCAAGGAATTAGAAAAGCGGCCAAAGGAACACAAGCGTCACGCCATCCAAATCGACGGCAACTCGAAGCACGGCCTCCGCAAACACTCGCAACCCGCCAGTGTTGAAGTGCAGGAAGGCTTTGAATCAGTTGAGAGCGATCACCGGAGGCATTCCAATTTCACCAATAGTAGTCTAAGTTACATCCCGCCCACGCAACCAGAGATGAAAGCGACGGGCTCCTTGGAGTTGAGTTACATCGACCGCAATTTGAACCAAACATTGTTGGATGGTTATTGTTTTCGTTACAACCGCGGCGTGCGACGCATCCGTTCAACAGCACTAGAGAAATGTTGTCCACCGCCAACTTTATCAATACATCCGAATAGTTTAGAAATCATCGGCGGGAATTTAAAAACGAAGAATCCGTTACCGCCCCCAAGTAGCACACTAACGCGCAACCAACATCTCAATCTGTGTCCATATTACGGCTCGGAAATTGTCTACCCAATCGCCGAACAGTCAGACGAACATCATGCCAATGCGGACTTGGACCTAGAACAAATGGCGCATGTCTCCGATTCAGATTACGAGGAGAACCATCGGGGCAGTCGCTCGCCGCTACTGCTACAAAACATCTACATGGACATAAACAAGTTCAAAACGATGCGACCCTGTCTCAAACAGATGGATATCATAGACATTGACGTGGACAACACGAGTGCGACCTCGAAAGACGCACTCTTAGACAACGAAAACTCCAATTCGAGTGCAACAGTAGGCGACGCGGGTGACGATAGTGATAAAAAATTGAGCGACTTATCCTCAAGCAGCGCCAGTGTCGAGTTAGAGGATGCAATGAAACGCAGCACAACCGTGAAAATCCAAGAAATCGACGATGATGCTACCTTGGATCTCGCCATATCACTCCCCATAGCGCCATCTACCGGCGCTATAAAGCGGCGAAATTGCAAACGCAACCGGAAACGCAAAATCACCGAAACTCGCCGACACAGGCAACAACAACAGCAACCTAGAAAGGAGTCGGAAAGCAGTTTAGTCGAATTGGATCTTGATTGGCTCTTTGACGACGAGAACGAACACCTCAAATACAAAGAGCAGAAAACCGAGTGGTGTGCAGGTGGGCGGGTTGAAGAAGACGTCAGTAAAGTCCTGCAGGAGGCGCCGAGGAACCTCGGCGCGATACCCAAAAAACGGGAAAATCGCCGACACAGCAGTGCGAGCACGGACGAAAAACTCTCCCGTAAAATAGCCAAATCGGAGTCGGAACGGTCGGAGCGTCACCGACGCAAAGAAGAACGCTTTACGCGGAATCGCTCAGTTAAGGAATGCATCAACCCGCAGACGTCTCTTGTCGAGAGCCCTGTCGAAGGTTTAGAGTGCCTTGTTTCCCAGCCGCGCCGCAGAGTGTGTGGCACGTCACAGGTGAACGCCCCGAAAAAATCGAACCAGGCGCAGGTGATCGACACGTACCAGGAAGCTTCCTCGAGCGGAAGCAACAACGAACTTAGCACGCTCCTGCCGCCGCAAACCTTCCTGCAAGCGTTTCTAGTCTCGCGCCGCGAGTTCCCCATGCTTCCGGTGTGTCTTCCCAACGACCGGAGCACGTCGCCGCAGGGAAGACACTTCAAGTTGAAGCGCAGCGCGCATATCCACGGACGACCCTCGTCGTCGTCGTCGCGGAATAGTCGAATGTCCTTGCGCGACAACGCTATACTCACAACGCTGACTTCCGGTCACGGAACACACTGCGCGAAGAGCTTTAATGATACCAGCGATGGGTCTGTGCACTGTTTTCAGGACGAGCACGGTAATTGGGTCACTTACACGTTTGATGAGAAAGGTGTAGGCACCGCGAATACTTCACTGCCTGGTAACAAGCAAGATCCATGGGAGAACAGTGTTGAAAGTATTGAGAACTCGTCCGTTTCGATCATTATGGAGCAGCAGCCGTGCGCGTTGTCGTTTGTGACACCTCCGCAGGTGCCGCAACCGATGCGCACGCGGATGTACACGCACACTACGCAGATACCCATGGGGATTAACATTGAAGATAGCCGGCTGAGCATGCATCGCGGGATTACTGACACTGTCCGCCAACGGATCCTCAACGCGCATGACTCGTTTGGGGAACCGCAACTGTCTTTGCGAGATTTGATGTGTGAACTGCCCAGGCATCCTTGCTATCAGATACAGACAGCAGCAGATACCTTAAACAACAATAATCCGCGCACCAAGAGCTACTACAAGTTCAAACTGTTTTCCTTCTCGTACTTTAAGGTTAAGATGGACCGTTTGAAGTTGATGGCGTTGCTCGATCGCAATCTGAGTCTGTTTGAGACGATTGTTGCCTCGTTTCTGGGGATCTTGGTCTCGATTTTTGGGGCGCTGTTGCTCTATCTACAGTTCTACACCGACTTGCATGCGTTTATCTTCTGTTTCATCATTGCTGGCAGCCAATATTCCTTGATGAAAAGTGTTCAACCGGACGCAGCATCGCCCACACACGGGTTCAACCGAGTTATTGCATACTCCAGACCTATTTATTTCTGCCTCTTCTGTACAATGATCCTCCTTGTTGATGCTTGCATTCACTCCAAGGGGGAAAGCTTCACCTTTACGATGTATGGCGCGACTTTCACGAACAACGAAGCGCTGCACCTGACGCGCGATTTCCTAGTCTCGTTTCTCCTCTTTTTTCCGCTGTTGTTTTCGCTCGGACTCTTTCCGCAGATCAACACGTTCCTGCTCTATGTCCTGGAACAGTTCGACATGCACGTGTTCGGCGGGAATGCGATGTCCAGTCTGTGGGCGTCATCGTATTGCGTGTTCCGTTCAATTCTTGCTGTGATAATAATGTACGGCTTCGCCTACGGCGGCCTATGCGAACCCAAACGGTCGCAACACATCCTCTTCTCGATCTTTTGCGCCTGTCTCGTTGCTTGTTCTTATCATTTGAGTCGCAGTGCCAGTGATCCGACGCACGTGTGGAATATGCTCAAGAAAAATTTGTGGCCGCCGGATATTTACAAAGAACATAAGCGCACGCCGCGGAAGGATGACGAACAGGTCAAAGACCCAGAGCAGGCGCTTAAGAAAGACGATGAACAACTCGAAAAGGGCGTGGTGGATGTCCCGGAGGTGGATCCTGATCCGCTGCCCAAGAAACTCCAGAAGACTGTCAATGCACGATTGACGAGTGATGTTCTCTTGTGTGGGACTATCGGTATTTTAGTGTTTGGAATACATGCTAGCACTGTTTTTACTGCACTGCAACCTGAATTGTCTCCGGTTTTATGGGGGACTGCAGCTGTTATGGGATACTTGTTGCATTATATTATTCCACAGATGCGGAAACAGTTGCCTTGGCTGTGTATTGCTAGACCTGTGCTTAGGTCCCTCGAACATGACCAGTATCAAGTGCGGGGACCTGCTAAGATTATGTGGTTTGAACGGGTAAGTTAAAAATGTTCCTTGGAAAAATGAAAATGAATTGTTTATTTGTTTATTGTAGGTGTTTGTTTATTTGTGTTTCATTGAACGGAACATTCTTTATCCGTTGTTGTTTCTTGCGGCGTTGACGGAAGAAGCGCCGAAAGTCGCTTCAAAGTTTGGAACGCTCTGTGGCGCGTTGATTGTTGTCGTTTGCGGGTTGAAATGTTTGCGGAATTCGTACTCGGATCAAAGTTCCCAGTATTTAATCTTGACTTTTACGGCGTTGTTTTTCAAATATGATTATAGCATTTTTCAAGAGAGTTTTCTCATTGATTATTTTATCATGGGGATTATTTATAGCAAAACTTACGAACTTCTACTCAAGGTACCTACTTATATATTGGATATTGGGCAATATTGTTTTAAATTTGAATTTTTTTTTAGATACAATTTGTTGTTACTTATATTGCGCCCTGGCAAATTACGTGGGGCTCCGCGTTCCATGCATTTGCTCAACCATTTTCAGTACCTCATTCTGCAATGTTATTCGCTCAGGCTATCATTTCAGCAATCTTATCAACACCATTAAATCCTTTTTTAGGTGAGTATTCTAGAAATCTAGCAAATCTTTTCAAATTCAAGATGAGATTAATTAACATCAAGTTAGGAATAATAGGGCAATTTATTTATTTAGTTTACTTAGTCAAACTCTCTTAATTTTGAGCTTTCCTTTCGATTTTGGTTGTTTATATTTTTTCAACAAAAATTAATTTAACAATGTAACTGAGAAAAATTAACCGATATTAACTAAGCAAACGGAATAAATGAAGAAGCATAATGTTTTCAATTTGAAATTGATTATTTCCAATTTGAAATTGACTTATTCTCATCTTGAAGTTGAAAAGGTATAGCATATATTCATTCCTTAATTTTGTAGGAAGCGCAATTTTTCTAACATCTTACGTTCGCCCTGTGAAATTCTGGGAGCGTGATTACAACACGCGTCGAGTGGACCATTCAAACACCCCGTTGTCCTCCCACCTGGACCGGAACCTGGGCTCTGATGATAACAACCTGAATTCGATCTTCTACGAACACCTAACACAGTCTTTGCAGCATTCTCTCGCCGGTGACCTTCTCCTAGGCCGCTGGGGTCCTGTCTCCCAGGGCGATTGCTTTGTCTTAGGTTCCGACAATCTTAACTGCCTTGTGCACATTATTGAACTCGGCAATGGTTTGGTGACGTTTCAAATGCGCGGACTTGAATTCCGCGGGACTTATTGCCAACAGCGTGAAGTGGAAGCAATCACTGAAGGGGTTGAGGAGAACGATGGGTGTTGTTGTTGTGATCCAGGGCATTTACCTGGTATGTTGAGCGTGAATGCCGCATTTAGCCAAAGATGGTTGGCGTGGGAAGTCACCGCCGCCAAGTATGTCCTTGAAGGATACAGCATTTCGGACAACAGTGCAGTTTCCATGCTGCAAGTGTTCGATTTTCGCAAAGTTCTAGTCACTTATTATGTTAAAGTTAGTCAAATGCTTTTTGAAACGTGTTTTAAGAGGTTTTTAATGTGAATATTGTAGAGTATAATATTTTATGCGGTTCGTTCGCCGAAATTGGACGATTGGTTGAATTCAAGCACGATATTAAAGGCGTTGGAACCGATGCACGATCGGAATTTCGTCGATCTAGATCCAGTGTTCAATTTTAATTTCGATGAAGACTTTGACCTAAGTGCCTGCGGAATGACTCGATCAATGTTCTTCCATGTTTATAACGAATGGATCGCTTACTGTGTCGCTAAAAGCGAGAAAAACATTGATGTTGCAACGAATTCCAATCTGGTTTTGCTATGTTTCGCGCTAAGTTTACTCGGTAACTAAAACTTCAAAAATATTTTAAATATTAACAAAAAAATAATTAATTGTTGAGTTTAGGTAGAAGAACTTTAAGTGCAGCTTCACATAACACGGTGACGAGTGTTGAGTTTTTTCTGCATGGGTTGCACGCCCTGTTCAAAGGCGATTTTCGCATAACATGCGCTCGTGATGAATGGGTGTTCATTGACATGGACTTGATCAAAACCGTAGTAGCGCCCGGTGTGCGAATGTCTTTAAAATTGCATCAGGATCACTTCATGACGCCTGACGAGTATGAAGAACTTCCAGCCTTGTTTGAAGCTATTTGCAAACATGAAGAGGAACTTGTCATTTCACATGAAGGTGATCCAGCCTGGCGAAGTGCTGTGCTTAGTGGAACACCTAGTTTACTAGCTCTAAGGTAAATTTTTTAATTTGTTTATTTAAAATTGCCATCTTTTTGTTGATCACACTGTATAATAAGTTAGTAAACTGCGGTTTAGTTTTGAATGAAATGGTCCATCTTTATCAATAATAATTTTTGAATTGAGTAATTTTTTGGCAAATTTTAATTTTTTGCCAACTTTATAACAGAAAATCAAGATTTTAGTGTGAAAACTGTTAATTTACAAAAGAGTGTCGCGGGATATAATAAGTTATGAAACCATGTTTTAGACATGTTTTGGATGAAGGAAACGACGAATACAAAATAATCATGTTAAACAAACGCTTTCTAAGCTTTCGTGTGATAAAAATCAACAAAGAATGCGTGCGAGGTCTGTGGGCAGGCCAACAACAAGAACTAGTCTATCTGCGGAACAGAAACCCGGAACGTGGAAGTATACAAAATGCTAAACAAGCTTTAAGAAACATTATCAACTCATCTTGTGATCAACCAATCGGCTATCCGATCTATGTCTCGCCTTTGACGACAAGTTATGCTGAAACCAACGAACAACTTAATAGTTTAGTCGGCGGGTCATTAAGTTTAGGAAAGATACGCAACTATGTTCTCAACTTATTCAGAAGGTAACAAACGCAAATATTTATTACTTCTCGTTTTCATTAATAAATAAATATATAAATAATGTGATAGAATCCGTAAACGTTGTGGAGAAGGCTGTTCAAGCGGAGGTTCTGCACGTGATGAACTAGGTATCGGTCATGAAGGCGTCTATGCAATGGCCCCCATTACTACTTTAACAACACACAACACAGGCAGTCAATCAACAGATGGGTCCCATCTTTGTGGAAGCATTGGTCGCGGATCAAGTTTAAGTCGGACTTCTTTAGGTTCGTTTCTAATCAAATTAATTTTTCGTATAAATTTAAAATATGAAATTTTGGGATTTAGCTGCGAACAGGGGAAGTTTAGCATCAATGGGCAAACCGACAAGTTCAACCTTAGCCAATTTAGCAGGTTTGTTCAAAGACCGTGATGATCGAACGACCGTTTCGCAACAATCCGACAAATCAACTAGCGAATTGCAACAAGAAGCTGAACTTGGTGTCAGCATCGGCATCAGCGTGGGCGAGATTAAAGACGCCGTGCTTTTCCAGCGAGTCAAAGTAAACTCATAAAATTTTTCAGACCAAAATTTTAAATTTTAATTAAATGTTTATGGTGTAGATTGTTGATCCTAATCTTGTCTATGACGGAATTAACAAAGGCAGACGCATAGATGTTTGTTGGCCGAATGAAGGAATGCGGCATCGTGGCGGCCGCTCATACTGGAACGATTGGTGTCCGGAGGTCGGGATGGAAGGACTTGTCGTGCACAAATGGATCCCGTCACATAAGGATCTCAACCGGCGGTCGCACGTCGACAGAACTATTCTGTTGGTTCAAATCGACGATAAATATATTCCGATTGGCGAAAACGGCGTGCAACTCGTCGCTCTGACAACGGCAACAGGAACTATGACTACGACCGCGACTACAATTACCACTACTACTACAGACAGCTAACACTAACTTTCCCTAGAGATTTCCGTTTTCCATAACTATAGCCATAGAACAATTTGAACAATTGAGATCCAGGAGTCCAGATTGTTAACTGCCAAGTAAGAGGCATGCATTCTTCATTTTTTATTTCACTTAAACACTAACATTTCATTTCATTTGTTACTAAAATATCTGTATCTTTAACTTTGAGGCGCTCTGCCTGTATGTTTAGAAGATAGTGCTTCCCGAATCGAACGTTGTTAACATACTCATAAAGTAGAGTAAGAGTAAAATAAGCTAAACAAAGGCTAAACCCAAACTAAGCATGTTTAAAGTTATGCATAAGACGTAAGAATAAAGTAAATAAAACTAAACGAATACGAAAACGTAAACATAACATTTAAATTACAAAGATTGATTGACAAAAATAAACTATTGCAAAAAATAGTTAAAAGTTACAAGATAAAAGAATACGATGTTGCCTTAAGATTGATAGACTGATTTTTATGTGTATTTATTTTTTTAAAAATGCCCAAAATAACGATAAACCAATTGTGTACATATTATTCTAATAATTATCGTTCATATTAAATGAATTCATTATTAGAACCTGGAAAATGCTGGCTAGAATGATTGTAACAGGTTCCTAATGCGCGAAGTCGCCGAAAAGTGTTAAATAAATATTTGCTGGTGCCCACATGCCCAAAGCAACAATACCTAACTGTATAACTTAACAAATGGAATAAGTGTACAGTTGCATGCAGTGCAAAGAATACTTGTTATTGTAAATCTAATAATTATTAAATTAATGTAGAAAATGTTTTTAGTTATTTTTTTAAAATTTACAGTGTTTCTGTTCTGTTCATAACTATAATGTTGAATAATTTCGTTAAAACAATTTATTACATAATTTCCTTTAATGCATATTTCGTTTGTAACATAACTGCATATTTGAATATTAATTTCAAATGATCAGAATAATGTCAACTGGCCTATGATCTATGATAACTGATAACATAACATAAAAACAGACAGTGAAAAAGTTAAATTATAATTTTAACATGTTAATGATAATAAATATTTCTCTTCAATTTCTATCAATATCCACTCGATTAAGCTGTGATTGGCCTCCGAAATAGTAAAATATGTGGCTCAGGCCCATGTAGCATGTAGTGCACCCAGTTGGGACTTTGTTGCACGCCCAAATTGCGCCATTCTGTCTCGGTCATCAGGTGCGGCCGTGGTACAAGTTTCGCCAAATCTTGGGGAAGTATTACATGTCTGTATTCATATCTCGTATCATTGTATTTTTCCGAATATTGGATATTTTCTACCGGCATTTTGCAGCCACAGTTGACGTTTTCCCTTCGGTTTGCTCCTCGTTTTTAGTTGATACTTTTAAAGCACGGCCAAGTAAAGTTTGTTGGTTTGTTCATTGATGATAATACTCGAGGAAACTGTGGAAAATCTCCAAGGAAATTCGTTTATATTTCAAATAATAAATAAACAGCAGAGTACAAAGTGAGGTTAAAATTTCCTAAATAATTTCCGACCCGCACATTTTTATTTATAACCGATAGATGGCTGCACATTTCGGCCCGTATACAACGTGGTCAACATTAAGAATATATGAATAATAGGAAAATCAAATATTTTTTATTTTTTCTTCAAATTTCTTTGTGAATAATAAATATGTATTAATTTGTTTGCGAGTACGTAGGGTTTGATTCTAATCTCCATTTTTGTAGAAATGAAACATATCATATAATAGCTTAAAGAAACTTAAATGCAATTTATTACTTCGTGGTCGTTTAATTTGGTTTACACTAGGAAGTTGTCATGAAAATTTTCGATGTCGAGATGTTGATTGATCTCCACTAATTGAGGTCCCCTGAATCCAAAAAGTGGTTTTTGAAGTGATGTCCGAATGTATGTATGTACGTATGTACGCACTATTTTGTTAACACGATAGCGTCTAAACCGCTCATGGAGCTCGTAGGCTATGAAACTGGCGTTTCACTAAGGAGCGAGCATACATGTGACTTGGGGTACTAGTTGGTACGCGAACATTAAGATGGCGCTAGAAACTGCATTAACCGGTGTTTATTTTTATTTATTATGTATGTTTACGTATTTTTATGTTTACTGAATGTCAACGTGGTTTTC
>JARJDT010007749.1:0-13367 GCA_030264655.1 Leptusa sp. GC000079
CTCTTAAGACATGAGGAAATAACGTGTCGTCCATGTTGGGTTGGGAATTTGCTAATGAAAGAATGCGTTGAATGTCGAAACTTGAGGAATCGTTCCAATCTACTAAACTGTAAAACAAAAAAATCATTTTTAATGTAAATATGTATTTTTATTGGTCTCCCAAAAGGCATCAATAATTGTTTTATTCATTGAAGCGGTTATTGAATTCGATATTGCATGGATGTAGAGTCGATCGTAAAATTGTTCACTCACTCGTGCGAAGCCAACGATGAATCCAACACGCAGATGTTCTTGAGTCTTCATTCAACAATTTACATCATTCAACGCAATAAATCATAAGTCTCTAATTGGTCCAGATTTGCCATAATGATAAAAGCGCTGCCTGCTAACTACCTATAACTGATGAAAACGTCGAATCGTCGAAAGGAAACAATTATATTAAAAACGATTTCGCAAATGGCGAAATCGCGCGCGATCTTGCTGTGCTGGGCTATACAGCAATGCCATATATTCAACAAGATAAAACATAATTACAGACGTCGCGTAATTATATTCTGCATATTAATTATCCTTCTTTGCTATTTAGGTATGCTTCTTATCATTGACGTGAATGTTGAGCAATAAGGAACCAGCAATTTTAACGATCGCGTCAACTTGAATATTTAATAGCAATATGTAAATATGCGAAGAGGAAGACTCAAATATTTATATTAATTTAGATGATTCAGTTTGATTTTGCTCTGCAATTAAAATTTATTATTTTTTATCGACTCTATGATTTTCATAAATTTTCACTTCATTTTAAATTCAAGGCATTTTCTAGCAACGCATGCAATTTGCTTAAATATAGAGTCGTTCGTGTGGATAATTACATCATTTTAATAATTGATTTATACCAGTAACACGCATTTAAAATGTATATTCGTCAGCAGGTTGCGGTTTACTTGCATTTATAAGAAAAGTATAAGTCACCTAATTGCAATATTGTACTAGTTTCAGCGACGCAGCAAAATATTAATCGTTGCATATCTAACAAGTTTAAATTCGTCATCGTACGCGTCTTACACCTTCTTGCTAGCCAATTTTATTTATATTAAGCTAAGCTGACTTGAATTGTAACTTATCCGATGCGTATAAATGCGCACGATGGTTGGATGATGGTTAATGATGAGTCATATTAAATTTGCATACGTAAGACGGTAGTAATCAGATTGTTAACTTGTGCAGAGTCAAATTATTAAAACATTTAAATAACTAGCTGGCACTGTGTTATTAGAAATTAATTTATTAACGGCAAGAAACGTGTGTATTTTGTATGGTATGTCGTGTTAATTTTCTTCCAAATTAAATTCTCGTAAATCAACATAACCATTCTTCCCATGTATTGCAATTGTTTCAAAATTAAATAACATTTGCAAACACGATTTTAATTAATTTGAAACGAACAATTCATAATTGATCGGATTGCTTTTAAAATTTGGACAGCACGGAATTATTCATTTATTGAATAAACATGTGCCCCATATGCCGAAACTCAAAATTAAGTGTACGTGAAATTAATAACGAGTTCAGTTTTAATTAATTTTGTTCTCCAAAACTCAAATGCTTTTGAATGTTAATAAATTTTATTTCGATATTAAGGTGTAGGTAGCTGACTGATATTATATGAATCATCTTGCCGTAATCCGCAGCAATATGCGGACATACACAAATTTCATAATTTCAAATAATTTCTATACGTCGACCGCTACGATGTGCGTACGCGATTGTTTCGAATGGTGATGTTGACCTCTAATTGTTGTGATTCAAGCTCTCTCAAACTCGAAAAACGGTGGAATGGTGCGGGTGAACGCCACATCATCATCATCACAGCCGCATACGAATGCTTCCGGTATGTTTTGGGTCGCCGCCCTCGACGAAAAAACCACCGACACATTATTTATTTTACATGAATTATAGTATTGTCTACTGCGGTTGTCAGTGAAAATTTGTTGCGCGAAATCTACGTGTATGATTATTTCTTAGTCACGAGCCAGACCGCATAATGTCATCAGTCTCAGACATATTGTTAAAGACGTTGAATTTCTATGATACCTTATGCCGCTGTAAATTGGATGTGATTCCAATAAAAAGCATATTGTATACTTATAGAAAATATCCTTAATTGACAAATGAAAGTTTAAATTGTTTCAGTTTAAAATAAGAACAAATTGACGCAGCATGTAACTGATTGATGGTTTTCTGAGAAATTTTATGACTTTTTGATTGAAACGAAAATTAATCACGTAGCAGAGTCGAACGTATCAAAACCAGTAAAGTTGCATGGACCGGAACCGACAAAAATGTGTGGTCTGTTTTTCTTCTTCAATTTCAATCAGAACAACCACAACATTAAAATGTCGAAGTCCAACTCCCAAAAGTACAAAGTATAAGTAAACTAAAATTATCATCGATGTAAAGTTTACTTAAGCTTAAGATTTTATTCATTGGGACAAAATAATTCTAAATGTAATATTGCTAAGGACATCTACATTCAAATTCAACAAGGAGTTACAGCCAAGATTAACTAAATGAAGGCTGCTACTTATTGATTGAAGAAGGATTGCTTGTTTGTATTTTGAAATGTTCTTCAATTGCATGAATCAGATTAATGTTTCATGATTTTCCATATAAAATTTAATTTAAGGGAAATATAACAAAACTTATGTGAATGATCATAATCAAAACACGAAAGAATCTCATAAATTACTTATTAGGTACTTGCAAGGAGACCAAATTAATAAAACAGTATAAAAGACATTCTTTAATTAATTAGTAAGCCCATAAGTTGCTTTGCTGGCATGTCTCTTGGACTTTGTGGGATACATTTTTTTTATAATCATTCATTATTTTTAAATTTAAATTCACAAACTATCTTTCGTTCGAGTCGCGTTTTGCGAAATTGGATTGGATTCGGAATATCTCCAACTCGACTTATTAAATTTTCGAAAAATTGATAATGAATCATTCTTTATAATTTTAATAATTCATGTATTGATATTAAATGTTAAAAGGGCGTTCCATATAAAACCAGGAACGTTTCCAAAATTCCAAATCAATGCGCGAATCACATGCATATCAAATTTTGAGATATTTTTCAAATTGCTTAAGCTGCTATTAGATTGTGCGAGTTCTCTTACGAGCAATCGTTCGAGCTCTATTTTTATCGCTATGAACGTATTTACACTAGACGATTTCTCGCGTGCCCTATTCTCTGACCTGTCTCTACTCTCGTACTAACGAGTTACCGCACGAATTTGCGATTGGGACTCGTAAAAAACTCGCATAATCTAATAACAGCTTTTGAATTTTGAATTCGATCTGCTCGGTCGCGAAATGAAGTTATTACCAACGCTATAACACTATGGCCATCTATAGTGGAATTGCTTGTTGAGACAGTCAAGCTGAGCGGTTGAAGGTTGCCTTACCTCACATTGGGCACGTTCTACATAGAAAATTTCAAAATTATTTGAATTATGCTACGTATTCAAAGATGTCCCACATAAGTTCAAAACTTACAAAAGTTGTATATTTGAATTAGCTATCATAAATTATTTACTCAGAGATAAGAGAAAAACTCGCTATTTCAATACATTAATATGTATTCTTTTTGTAAAATAAAGCAAAGTATTCGTACGCGTCAGAATGAGAATTAAATTAATGTACGTTAAAAGATAAATGGATAAATGCAAAGTATGCAAACTGGAGAGTTGATTAAATTTTTAACAGTATCTACGATTGAATTATTTTGATTCACAATAAAAGAAAAGCATCCCCTCTTCATTGAGTTATTTTGCAATTTACGCGAAAAAGTACAAAGTACCTGATATACATATTAATATTACAGACAAGCAATATCGTATTATCAGAAAAACAGAATAGTATAGTAGGACACAATATGTAAATGCGTGTTCCTAAATATTGTTCGTACTCGTTCTCGATTCCACACAATTAGAATTGGGTTTGCAGTGCGAGAGTCTTCCTTCATTTTCGTGAGTGCGCATCGCGACCATATTTCTCCATTTTGGCAAAGGAAGCAACCGCAGTCGCGTGTATGCACCCAAATGCATAAACAATTGACAAAAAATGTTAAGATTTATTTAATAAATTCACTCATGAATTTCGCGTGAATAGAAACGTGTTCAATTATTAAAATGTTTAATTACGGAAAATGTGTGCTTATCTGTGCAATAAGCATCCTTGTTGTTAAAATAGAAAGTATCAATGTGAGTGATAATTTTTTATTGGACAATAATGAAATGCATGATCGTTTATTAAATGCTTCATGCAAATATCAGTGCGCATATCAACAAGTGAGTTAATTACATATTTATTCCTATATTGCCCTCTCAACTAACAATAAAAATTTCCACATTTTCACATCCTGATGTTTTTCACGTGTTTTTAAATAAATTTGCAGATTAGTTTGAACACAAGTTGTTCGTGTGATTTAACAGAAATAGGTAAATATTTAAAAATCTGTTTTATAGCACGTAGACACACATAAACTTCAAAAAAACAAATTTTAGATTTTCATTCGTTGCCCGCACGTAACGTTATAGTGCAATTACTATGCAAAGAAACTGACAAAATTGTATTGCAAGTTAAAAATTATGAAGGCAATGAAAACATGACTTATTTTATCGAATCAATGACCCTCGGTGAAAATTCATGGAATTATTTTAATCGGGTAATTTTAATACAACAAGGTGTAATAAAATGCATTTGCGAAAGTTACATTGCAGTTTAACACGAACATTTTTATTATTGACAATTTAAAAGAAGATGAGAAATATCAATTTCGGATATGGCCTTTATCTATTACGGAGGGAAATATTTTCGAACCCTTTGTAATGGCATGGGTGAAAACTAAAAGCGCTAAAGAGTTTCTCGCCCCAATTGCCGGTATCGAACTTCTTGGATACGAATACAACGACGATGATTACAAAGCTATAATTAGATGGAATGCTTCCCATGGTTTGCGCGCGATTTTCAGAGTTAATATTCCCTTAAATGATATCAATATTACTATTTGTAGACAAATCCTGCCATCATGACTTTGTTTGGTTTGGAGGTGATGATTTATCTGATTGGAACCAATTGGAAATGGAAATTGTGCGTTAGTATTTCCAATTTCTATCAGAAAATAATGTAATTATTTTCAGCCTGCCAACTATACCATCACAATCGATAAATTATTATTCAATAGTAATTATTCAATTGCAATTATGACAAAAAGCACTGATTGGGCATACGAAAGTGAAAAAGTTTGGTTTCATTTTACTACACCTCATTGCCTTCAAGTATTGAACACTTTGGAATTTTGCGTGCCCCAAATGCCAAGCGGTGTCAATGCGGAAGAAGAACTTGTCGTTTCAGATGAGAATGAACGTTTCTACAATATCAACATTACTTGGAGGCTTCCAGACAGTATACCGGAATATTATGTTGTACATTTGCATACCTTCCAACCTGACAATTCTGATGAAATGAATGCATTGAACATCAGCGGTGTAATTCTCATTCATTAAATTGTTTTTTGCAATAATTAATCAATATTATTTTTTTAGAATGCAATAACTGCTTTCTTTGAAAATGCGCCAGTAAGTCTTCACTATCAAGTCACTATTTATGCGTATTCAAATGCAGGACGAAGTGATCCTGGCGAATTTTATAAACAAGTCAACCCGAAAGAAGTTCTCGATACATTGACTGCACCTATATCTAAAGCTTATCTTCTTATTATTATACCATTGATAATAATGTTTTGTATTGCGTCAATTATCCTTGGTTATAAAGAACTAAACAAAAGAGAGCAAGCCATCAAGAGACAGCGTTACTTTGAAGTAAAAGTTTAATTCTAAAGTTGCCTTTAATAAAAGTTGCAATTTCAGGAACTTGAATTAAAGTCGCATTATTTGGACTCTCAGCTCGACGATGACAATATTTCGGAAAACGCGGATGAATGGGAAATTGATATTAATTGTTTAACATTGCAGAGCGTTTTAGGGCGAGGTGCTTTTGGAATTGTGCGTAAAGGATGGCTGCAAACGGAGGATAATAAAGTTGCGGTGGCTGTGAAAATGCTTTTAGGTGAATTACAACTAATCTGGAAAATCTTATACAAAATTAATAAAGTTATTTACATTTGTTAGACGACCACAGATTTTCGGATATGCGTGATTTTAAACATGAGATTGAAATCATGAAGTCAGTAGGAAGTCATCCACATATTGTGTCCTTGATAGGTTGTTGTACCAAAGGAAAACCAGACGACTTGCGTCTAATTGTCGAGTATTGTGCACGAGGTGATTTGTTAACGTATCTGCGAACGACGTGGGAGCAAATTTCTAATCAGTATGTAACGTAATTAATTTAATTAAATTTCTTATGTTTGCGCCAAATGAAAATTGCTTGGCTTGAGCTTCACGCCCGAGGTGTTCTTTTATTTACAAACAGAACACTTACAGTTAAAAGTTGTTTTGAACTTTTTAAATGGGAATTTCAAGTCTAATAAATGGGCCAATGCTCCAATATGGTCCAAGTCCAACTTAAATTTAAGTGCACAACACCTTTAAGACGCCTTTTAATTCATTTCATTTGGCACTTGCACTAATCGTTAATAATAAATGCATTTAAATTTATTATTTTTTATATTTACATAAAAAAGATGCAGTAATATTCAGTACGCCAACTTGGAAAATCAAGACTTGTCCAATGTTGATAATAAATTATACTTGCTCGGCGTTAATGACACATGGAATATGCAAGTAAAGGACCTCGTATCAATAGGACTTCAAATCGCCATGGGAATGGTAATGCTTCATTTCATATTTTCGATTTAATTAAAGAATAATTATAATTTGCTTTAATTTGCATTACAGGAATATTTATCAAGTCTGCACGTGTTGCATCGTGATTTAGCAGCAAGAAATGTCTTGGTGTGTGAAGACCAAACCGTCAAAGTATCAGATTTTGGCCTAAGCCGAGACGTTTATCGTGATAATGTTTATTGTAAAACAAGCTCGGGAAAACTTCCAATTCGTTGGCTTGCATTAGAGTCCTTAACACACCAAGTTTACACCACGCAAAGCGATGTTTGGTCGTATGGCATTTTGCTATGGGAAATTATAACATTAGGAGGCAATCCATATCCAGGTGTACAAACACAGGACTTGTTAGAGTTGCTCATTAAAGGATATAGAATGAATTGCCCTTCAAACTGTTCGCAGGAATTGTAAGTTTATCATTTTAATAAAACTAATTAATGAAAATTTAAAAACAACTTGCAGATATACAATAATGATGAGTTGCTGGAATTCAAGCCCAAAGGATAGACCAACTTTTATGGATATTCGCAAAATGTTGGAGGCAATTTTGGAGTTCAAATCTAAATATTTAAATTTGAATTTGTGCAATAGTTTGAATGATCTCAACGAGATTGACGACATGAGGAAACTTAATATGCAGACGAAAAGTTTATCGTCTGAACGATATGTTAAAGCATTTGCTCAGTAACTATTTGTGTAATTTTATAATATTGTAATGTTGAAAACTGCTGTGTTCTTGTAATGATCTGATTTCATAATTTAAAAAAAAGTTACTTACCTTTGAAATGACTTCCACAAATTATGGTTTTATTCAATTAACAAATAATAATTAAATGCGAAATTTATATTTCTAAACTAACATTCAATAATATGATAATCTTATGCTTATTGAATATTAAAATACAAATACTTTACATTATATTACATAAACAATTTAGTGTTTAAAATCTTCTTCACTCAAATATTATCAATTATTAAATAATTGATTAAACTTAGTGTTAATAAGAAAATACGAAATCGATATCATTGTCAATTTCGGAACGGAATGCACACATTATGCCTTCATTGGGATGATAATTAAAGCTTATTTTAGTACAAGTTTGTCAGATGCGATCAGGTGAGAAGCATGTGTCGTCTTTATCAACAGGCGGCGGGCCCGAGACAATTTTATTATTACTTGGTCCTTGAGTTAAGTAACCAGCTGAAGTCGGAGTGCCAGCTAACAAATTTTAAAGACATTCAACAACCATCAGAAAATCAGCAAAGCTAAAACTTACCTGTAAGATATCCAATTGTAGGCGCGCTGGAAATAAACAAATCATGTTTCTGATCTTTGTAATCACACCAGACTGAACTCTTATCCAGTATTGAAGTGACTTTCTCGCCGTAGAGCAAACTGCGTGCCATAGCTTTGAGCGCTTTGACAATTTGCGCCTTGGTCATTGCCGGATTCTCGGCAATTTCCAACCTGCCATTGAGAAGTTCAAGTAGGAATTGCACGAAATCAACATCCAACGCTTGTTTGACTAATTGATCTTGATTAGTTGAAAATAAGCGGTGAAGTGTTTCGCATGCAACTGGCACCATATCTTTGCGCACTTGCATTGCCTGTTTAAGTGCATGCATACAGTCTGTCTGTGCAATTGCTGTTATACATATCTAAAGATTCAAATCGAACAATTTTAAGAATACAACTTACAAGGAAATTATTAACTGTGTACTTACTGTACTATTCGATAAGGCATGAAGGATTTGAATAGAAGATTTAGGAACGGACGTTTGCCGAATATTGCTACCCATCTGTCGACATAATCTAGGGATATGACCCATCGACGGAACCATGTCCAGCAACGCCGGTTGGGCTTGCAATAATGCACATAGTGCATTCGTTGCCATTTCCAGAAAGTCAACATTCGGTTTTTCTTTCGCCATAAGCGTTAAACACGTCTCCATCAATTCCGACAAGAACTCTTTAGGTTTTCTAAGAGTCCAAGTCGGATTTGAGACGAATATCCGAATATAAACACCCCCAACAACATATTCATTCGGGTGCGCTACAGTGCTAATACCATTATTATCAGGCATTTTCCAGAGCAACGAAGGATTTTGTGCCTGTGCACTTTGATGTCTGCAAGATTTCAATGTCATATTTTTGTATTTTACATTTAGCTATACTTACTCTCGACGTAAACGTGCAACTGTTGCACAAACTCTATCTTTGGCTTCCTGGTTCCAAATTAACTCTGGATGTTCATGTTCGCTCTCAAACATACTCACTGAAGTCTCAGGACTATCACGCATTGCATCCGCAAAGATGGGGGGCAGGAACGTGCCAATAGTTAATCTCACTTTAGGCCCAACGAGCTTATCAGCACTCATTTTCGCAATCAGCGAGGCGCAACTCTCACGAATTTGCACGATCGGCGAATTGCAATAGAGATCCAAGAGGTAAATCACAGCACCTTTGCTCAACGCTTCTTTAACCAGTTTGGTTGTGGACATTAACGCGTAGAGAATGTCCAAAATTTGCGGTTGCGAGTCTTGAATTGTGTACAAAACAAGCAATAGGTAACCGAGCACTTCACTAGCGGCGATGTCATTAACACATTCATTATTGCGTGTTACTATCGATATAACACTAAGCGCAGCTTTCTGTATCGAACTATGCGAAACATTTAAAAAGTTAAATAACAGTTTGAAATGTGCGATGCACTGGATCTCAACACCGGGATTATTTTGGATTAAGTTGAAAAGCGCCGTAAGTGCCTTCATTGTGTTCACTAGACGTGTTTCAATTGTTACTGAGAGTGCGATATTGACGAGCTCTTTCATGTGATGATATTGTTCCGCAAGAAAAGTTAACAAATCCACCGCGAAACATTTCGGATTGATGATATGGTACGTCGGTTGGAGATTGTAAATGCGTACGAAAATGCCACCAATGATGAGTTCATCTTTGTGCGCAGAATACGCAAAGACATTATTGTCGATATCTATGATAGCCTCATCTCTAGCCTGGCATTGATTTTCCAGAAATTCAACGAGTTCGATGCGTGTACAGTTATCCCACACCAAATATGGTGTTTCACAATTGCTGTTCATTGTTTTCAACACTTCTTCAGGTTTATTAGTTCCTAGTTGATTGGCAAGGAAACGGGTAAGAAGTGTCTCTAGAATATTGCGTGTGACGGCATTTTCTGGGGATTCATCTTCTCCTTTTAAATAGCCACCAAGCCGTGCACAGGCACGCACTGCTTCTTTCGCCAACCGATTGCTAACTTCCTGCTGATTCTCAGACTCATTCCTTTCCACTCCGCCTTCATCCAACGTGTAATCATAGTTAAACATAAAGAGCAACAAATGCCACAATGCTCCTGACTTCAACAACTGCATTTGCAGTATTGAATCGCGCGCTAAAGCGCTCACACAATCCGTGGCGATATAACAAAGTCGTGTTAATTTCTTGAAATATAAAATTCTACACAAATCTCGCACCAATTCGGGCATTTCTATCAACTTTTCCCTGCATCCTGTAAACTGCGCTGCGACACTGTAACATTTCGTTATGTGCTTGGAGACTTCAACGCATGTTTCATCCGGTTTCGACGAGTTATTTACAACGCTCACACATCTCGAATACGCTTCTAATAATACTTCAAGTCCGCCTTCCCTTCGTAACTCTTCAGCGTTCAACGCCGAACAATGAACTGTGTGATAAGCAAGTTCACAAGCCGCGGTTAAAAGTGGAGCTTTCTTTGAAAAGAGCTGTTCATCGACGGTTTCTATCTGAATAGTTTTGATTAGTTGTGGGTATCCGGCATATTTATATGGTTGAAGAACTTCCGAATAACGATTGAATAGAATGCTTTGAGCCCGTAAAACCAGGACGATGTTATGAGGATTAGGTCCATCCCGCCAACTACTTCGACTACACAAAAATTCGTAGGCATGATTGACTTCCTCAAAACGTTCGCGACCATTAGGATTCTTATCTGGATGGTACTTCGTCGCCAATTTGTAGTAAGCCTTGCGAATCGTGGATTCCTCTGGAGTACCTTCCAATCCCAAACACTTGTAAGCTTCCTCAACGGTCATCGCAGGCGGCTTCTTCTCGACTTCAGCACGCCACGCTTCCAAGACATCTTTGAGCAACGTAACAGGTTCAGAAATAGGCCAATCAGGGAACTTAATCGTGTCACAAAGATGCCGCAAATAAAAAATGTTACAGAAGAGTTCGCGTTCAAGTTGTGGGTATCGCACTGCCGGTATTTGAATGTAAGTGTACCTGGCCATTGTGTGACTACGCAATTTAGGCGAAAAGTCGGCAATGTGCGCAGATATTTTCTGAATTAATAATCTTCGCATCTCCGAATTCCAGATAGCCTCCGGCGTGTCAAATTCCCCGAGGAATATCTGTGCAAATTTTTCAGCCCCGTGATTCTCAAGGTAGTAAACCATTGCTTCAGGCAACAAATGCCCCAAAATACTTCTCTGCATAATGTCAGTAGTTGCCGATTCGTCGGCTTTAAACGCTTGTTTCATGTGTGTAAGTTGCAGAAATCGTGCAATTGGTAACACATTGCTGCCGGTGTACATTAAAATAAAATAGAAAACTCCCGTGGCGTAAATAGTTTTCATTTCGGGATTATCTTGCATTATTTCTGTTAAAAGTGTAGATACTTTTTCAACCAAAATAGGATCAAAGGTTAACAGCAACTGCACAATATGTGACAAACACGAACGTTCAGATAAAATACGTTTAACTTTAGGAACAGGCCTTATAATAGCATCATCTTGATCTCTGCTCGGGTAATAATTGCACATCTTGATTAGGACATTTAAAATCATGCAAGAAAGTTCGGTTTCATTGTAATACGGATTGCCACTTGCCATTAGGTACCATTTCAACTGCGGAAGTTGCGCCGCCATTTTCCAGCCCTCCATCCCGACTGCCCAACATTTAGTTTTCTTGTTAATTTTCCCCTCACGATACAATTCTTTAATCTTGGCAAAATTAAAAGGACCACAAGGTTCGGGTTTGCCTGACTCATCAGTATTATAATACCACTCCTTTTCAGTTTCGATATTTTGATTAGGGCCAGCCTCGATGACATTAGTCTGTGCGGGTATCATAGCACGCGATGTGTGCAAGTGCGCCAACGTTAACATATCAACTAAAATGCGTATCCCGCCCGCTTCCAACACATCACGCACATTTCTTCGATGTAAAATCAGTTTGTTCATGAACAGCACTAGTTTATCACGTTCAGATTTATCAAAACACCTATCTAACATACCGGTAATGTATTTTGTATCACTAAAAGGTCCGATATCTTCAAAATATCGCCCGTACACTATTGACATGGCTTGAAGACACATACACTTCATTTCCACTTTGGCGGTTAACAAAAATCTGTGATATAAGTCATTGAAGAACTCGTATGATTTGCGTATTGGTGAATCGTCACCATCATCCATTTCTAACAGAAGTCTTAGATAATAATCACCGATTTTGACTTCTTCAGCAAGACACTGATAAGTCAACTCGAATTCCTGATGATTCCAGGCAACAAGTGCTGACCCAGCAAGCTCACGATCGGAGGTAAACAGTTGAATTTCTTTCTCTAAAGCTATACGTAACTCTTCCCGCGTTTTATGGTTCCAAATTAAGTTTGGTAGAGCATGATCTTGGCTGAATTTCCAATAGAAAAGTTTCCAGTTAGCTTCCGACTTGATGAGTTCCCGTCTTCTACGGAGAACTATGGGTCGATCCTTCAAGGAGTCTTTACGTTCAACGTTGATGCCCATTTGTACCCCCCAGTGCTGTTTGGCAAGATTTGTGTAATGCTCGACTTTCTTTTCGACATTGCGCAACTGTCTTTCGACCGCGGCCCAATTAGGACCTTTCTTATTTTTGTTTGAATGATCTTGAGCGATTTTCAGATTATCCCTGTGGTTTAAAAGTTCTTGTTCAGTAACTGATTCAGGGACTTGCTCTTCTGAATCCAGGAAACCTATCAATCCAGTTGGCATTATCCGACGTAGTAATCCCATCGCAATTGGATTCCCCGTAATCCATAATCCTACCAAGTGTCTGGATAGTTGCCTGTGTGTTAAAAGGCGACTATCCGATCCCATTGTAAACAAAGAAGCTAATAGATGCCTAGGTAGTGCTCCTTCCGCTAAGGCTAAACTTTGCATGCGTGCCGCTACTTCCGCATCACCTTCTTCAATCAATGCGCGCATTACCAAACCTGCTCCTTTCACTATGGCCATTGACGGGTGTTGAAATAAGCGGAAAATAATTCGACCTCTATCAGCGACCATTTCCAACAGGGTATCGAAGTGTTTACCATCAGTTGTCTCACTATACGGCACACATAACGCATATGTGAGAAAATCTAACATTGCCGACACGACTAAAGCGCCAGTATTTTGATTTATATGAGTCGCCCACATATTTAACAAATTTTCTAAGAAGTTTTTTGTTTGTAACAA